>OY743226.1:34330861-34566799 GCA_963555765.1 Orthonevra nobilis | reverse complement strand
TGTATTTTCGTTAATAAAAGGTTCTCAGAGCTAAATTTTCAAATTCTTGTTTAGTTCATGATGTTTTTGACTGTCAATATCATAGAAATCGTTATTTGCGAATTTGAGAAAAAAGTGCATTTTGAAACCATGGGCTGTAGTTCTGTAGAATTAAGCAAAAAAAGCCTCGGATTTCATGCTTCTGTGTTTTTGTTAATAAAAGGTTCTCAGAGCTAAATTTTCAAATTTGTGTTCAATAAGGGATGTGTTTGACTGTCAATATCATAGAAAACGTAATTTGCGAATTTGAGAAAAAAAGTGCATTTTGAAACCATGGGCTATAGTCCAGCAGAATTAAGCAAAAAAGCCTCGGATTTCTTATTTCTGTATTTTCGTTAATAAAAGGTTCTCAGAGCTAAATTTTCAAATTCGTGTTTAGTTCATGATGTTTTTGACTGTCAATATCATAGAAATCGTAATTTGCGAATTTGAGAAAAAAAGTGCATTTTGAAACCATGGGCTATAGTCCAGCAGAATTAAGGAAAAAAGCCTCGGATTTCATATTTCTGTATTTTTGTTAATAAAAGGTTCTCAGAGCTAAATTTTCAAATTTGTGTTCAATAAAGGATGTTTTTGACTGTCAATATCATAGAAATCGTATGTTGCGGAACTGAGAAAAAAGTGCATTTTGAAACCATGGGCTATAGTCCAGCAGAATTAAGCAAAAAAGCCTCGGATTTCATATTTCTGTATTTTTGTTAATAAAAGGTTCTCAGAGCTAAATTTTCAAATTTGTGTTCAATAAAGGATGTTTTTGACTGTCAATATCATAGAAATCGTAATTTGCGAATTTGAGAAAAAAGTGCATTTTGAAACCATGGGCTGTAGTTCTGTAGAATTAAGCAAAAAAGCCTCGGATTTCATATTTCTGTATTTTCGTTAATAAAAGGTTCTCAGAGCTAAATTTTCAAATTCGTGTTTAGTTCATGATGTTTTTGACTGTCAATATCATAGAAATCGTATGTTGCGGAACTGAGAAAAAAGTGCATTTTGAAACCATGGCTGTAGTTCTGTAGAATTAAGCAAAAAAGCCTCGGATTTCATATTTCTGTATTTTTGTTAATAAAAGGTTCTCAGAGCTAAATTTTCAAATTTGTGTTCAATAAAGGATGTTTTTGACTGTCAATATCATAGAAATCGTATGTTGCGGAACTGAGAAAAAAGTGCATTTTGAAACCATGGGCTATAGTCCAGCAGAATTAAGCAAAAAAGCCTCGGATTTCATGCTTCTGTGTTTTTGTTAATAAAAGGTTCTCAGAGCTAAATTTTCAAATTTGTGTTCAATAAAGGATGTTTTTGACTGTCAATATCATAGAAAACGTAATTTGCGAATTTGAGAAAAAAGTGCATTTTGAAACCATGGGCTGTAGTTCTGTAGAATTAAGCAAAAAAGCCTCGGATTTCATATTTCTGTATTTTCGTTAATAAAAGGTTCTCAGAGCTAAATTTTCAAATTCGTGTTTAGTTCATGATGTTTTTGACTGTCAATATCATAGAAATCGTATGTTGCGGAACTGAGAAAAAAGTGCATTTTGAAACCATGGGCTATAGTCCAGCAGAATTAAGCAAAAAAGCCTCGGATTTCATATTTCTGTATTTTCGTTAATAAAAGGTTCTCAGAGCTAAATTTTCAAATTTGTGTTCAATAAGGGATGTGTTTGACTGTCAATATCATAGAAAACGTAATTTGCGAATTTGAGAAAAAGTGCATTTTGAAACCATGGGCTATAGTCCAGCAGAATTAAGCAAAAAAGCCTCGGATTTCATATTTCTGTATTTTTGTTAATAAAAGGTTCTCAGAGCTAAATTTTCAAATTTGTGTTCAATAAAGGATGTTTTTGACTGTCAATATCATAGAAATCGTATGTTGCGGAACTGAGAAAAAAGTGCATTTTGAAACCATGGGCTATAGTCCAGCAGAATTAAGCAAAAAAGCCTCGGATTTCATGCTTCTGTGTTTTTGTTAATAAAAGGTTCTCAGAGCTAAATTTTCAAATTTGTGTTCAATAAAGGATGTTTTTGACTGTCAATATCATAGAAATCGTATGTTGCGGAACTGAGAAAAAAGTGCATTTTGAAACCATGGGCTATAGTCCAGCAGAATTAAGCAAAAAAGCCTCGGATTTCATATTTCTGTATTTTTGTTAATAAAAGGTTCTCAGAGCTAAATTTTCAAATTTGTGTTCAATAAAGGATGTTTTTGACTGTCAATATCATAGAAATCGTAATTTGCGAATTTGAGAAAAAAAGTGCATTTTGAAACCATGGGCTATAGTCCAGCAGAATTAAGCAAAAAAGCCTCGGATTTCATATTTCTGTATTTTTGTTAATAAAAGGTTCTCAGAGCTAAATTTTATATTTGTGTTCAATAAAGGATGTTTTTGACTGTCAATATCATAGAAATCGTTATTTGCGAATTTGAGAAAAAAAGTGCATTTTGAAACCATGGGCTGTAGTTCTGTAGAATTAAGCAAAAAAGCCTCGGATTTCATATTTCTGTATTTTCGTTAATAAAAGGTTCTCAGAGCTAAATTTTCAAATTCGTGTTTAGTTCATGATGTTTTTGACTGTCAATATCATAGAAATCGTATGTTGCGGAACTGAGAAAAAAGTGCATTTTGAAACCATGGGCTGTAGTTCTGTAGAATTAAGCAAAAAAGCCTCGGATTTCATATTTCTGTATTTTCGTTAATAAAAGGTTCTCAGAGCTAAATTTTCAAATTCTTGTTTAGTTCATGATGTTTTTGACTGTCAATATCATAGAAATCGTTATTTGCGAATTTGAGAAAAAAGTGTAGTGGGCTGTAGTTCTGTAGAATTAAGCAAAAAAGCCTCGGATTTCATATTTCTGTATTTTCGTTAATAAAAGGTTCTCAGAGCTAAATTTTCAAATTTGTGTTTAGTTCGTGATGTTTTTGACTGTCAATATCATAGAGCACGTAATTTGCGAATTTGAGAAAAAAGTGCATTTTGAAACCATGGGCTGTAGTTCTGTAGAATTAAGCAAAAAAGCCTCGAATTTCATGCTTCTGTGTTTTTGTTAATAAAAGGTTCTCAGAGCTAAATTTTCAAATTTGTGTTCAATAAAGGATGTTTTTGACTGTCAATATCATAGAAATCGTTATTTGCGAATTTGAGAAAAAAAGTGCATTTTGAAACCATGGGCTGTAGTTCTGTAGAATTAAGCAAAAAAGCCTCGGATTTCATATTTCTGTATTTTCGTTAATAAAAGGTTCTCAGAGCTAAATTTTCAAATTGTGTTCAATAAGGGATGTGTTTGACTGTCAATATCATAGAAAACGTAATTTGCGAATTTGAGAAAAAAGTGCATTTTGAAACCATGGGCTATAGTCCAGCAGAATTAAGCAAAAAAGCCTCGGATTTCATGCTTCTGTGTTTTTGTTAATAAAAGGTTCTCAGAGCTAAATTTTCAAATTTGTGTTCAATAAGGGATGTGTTTGACTGTCAATATCATAGAAAACGTAATTTGCGAATTTGAGAAAAAAGTGCATTTTGAAACCATGGGCTATAGTCCAGCAGAATTAAGCAAAAAAGCCTCGGATTTCATGCTTCTGTGTTTTTGTTAATAAAAGGTTCTCAGAGCTAAATTTTCAAATTTGTGTTCAATAAGGGATGTGTTTGACTGTCAATATCATAGAAAACGTAATTTGCGAATTTGGGAAAAAAGTGCATTTTGAAACCATGGGCCATAGTCCAGCAGAATTAAGCAAAAAAGCCTCGGATTTCATGCTTCTGTGTTTTTGTTAATAAAAGGTTCTCAGAGCTAAATTTTCAAATTTGTGTTCAATAAAGGATGTTTTTGACTGTCAATATCATAGAAAACGTAATTTGCGAATTTGAGAAAAAAGTGCATTTTGAAACCATGGGCTGTAGTTCTGTAGAATTAAGCAAAAAAGCCTCGAATTTCATGCTTCTGTGTTTTTGTTAATAAAAGGTTCTCAGAGCTAAATTTTCAAATTTGTGTTCAATAAAGGATGTTTTTGACTGTCAATATCATAGAAATCGTTATTTGCGAATTTGAGAAAAAAAGTGCATTTTGAAACCATGGGCTATAGTCCAGCAGAATTAAGCAAAAAAGCCTCGGATTTCATATTTCTGTATTTTGGTTAATAAAAGGTTCTCAGAGCTAAATTTTCAAATTTGTGTTTAGTTCGTGATGTTTTTGACTGTCAATATCATAGAGCACGTAATTTGCGAATTTGAGAAAAAAGTGCATTTTGAAACCATGGGCTGTAGTTCTGTAGAATTAAGCAAAAAAGCCTCGGATTTCATATTTCTGTATTTTCGTTAATAAAAGGTTCTCAGAGCTAAATTTTCAAATTTGTGTTCAATAAAGGATGTTTTTGACTGTCAATATCATAGAAATCGTTATTTGCAAATTTGAGAAAAAAAGTGCATTTTGAAACCATGGGCTATAGTCCAGCAGAATTAAGCAAAAAAGCCTCGGATTTCATATTTCTGTATTTTCGTTAATAAAAGGTTCTCAGAGCTAAATTTTCAAATTTGTGTTTAGTTCGTGATGTTTTTGACTGTCAATATCATAGAGCACGTAATTTGCGAATTTGAGAAAAAAGTGCATTTTGAAACCATGGGCTGTAGTTCTGTAGAATTAAGCAAAAAAGCCTCGAATTTCATGCTTCTGTGTTTTTGTTAATAAAAGGTTCTCAGAGCTAAATTTTCAAATTTGTGTTCAATAAAGGATGTTTTTGACTGTCAATATCATAGAAATCGTAATTTGCGAATTTGAGAAAAAAGTGCATTTTGAAACCATGGGCTGTAGTTCTGTAGAATTAAGCAAAAAAGCCTCGAATTTCATGCTTCTGTGTTTTTGTTAATAAAAGGTTCTCAGAGCTAAATTTTCAAATTTGTGTTCAATAAAGGATGTTTTTGACTGTCAATATCATAGAAATCGTTATTTGCGAATTTGAGAAAAAAAGTGCATTTTGAAACCATGGGCTATAGTCCAGCAGAATTAAGCAAAAAAGCCTCGGATTTCATATTTCTGTATTTTGGTTAATAAAAGGTTCTCAGAGCTAAATTTTCAAATTTGTGTTTAGTTCGTGATGTTTTTGACTGTCAATATCATAGAGCACGTAATTTGCGAATTTGAGAAAAAAGTGCATTTTGAAACCATGGGCTGTAGTTCTGTAGAATTAAGCAAAAAAGCCTCGGATTTCATATTTCTGTATTTTCGTTAATAAAAGGTTCTCAGAGCTAAATTTTCAAATTTGTGTTTAGTTCGTGATGTTTTTGACTGTCAATATCATAGAGCACGTAATTTGCGAATTTGAGAAAAAAGTGCATTTTGAAACCATGGGCTGTAGTTCTGTAGAATTAAGCAAAAAAGCCTCGAATTTCATGCTTCTGTGTTTTTGTTAATAAAAGGTTCTCAGAGCTAAATTTTCAAATTTGTGTTCAATAAAGGATGTTTTTGACTGTCAATATCATAGAAATCGTTATTTGCGAATTTGAGAAAAAAAGTGCATTTTGAAACCATGGGCTATAGTCCAGCAGAATTAAGCAAAAAAGCCTCGGATTTCATATTTCTGTATTTTGGTTAATAAAAGGTTCTCAGAGCTAAATTTTCAAATTTGTGTTTAGTTCGTGATGTTTTTGACTGTCAATATCATAGAGCACGTAATTTGCGAATTTGAGAAAAAAGTGCATTTTGAAACCATGGGCTGTAGTTCTGTAGAATTAAGCAAAAAAGCCTCGGATTTCATATTTCTGTATTTTCGTTAATAAAAGGTTCTCAGAGCTAAATTTTCAAATTTGTGTTTAGTTCGTGATGTTTTTGACTGTCAATATCATAGAGCACGTAATTTGCGAATTTGAGAAAAAAGTGCATTTTGAAACCATGGGCTGTAGTTCTGTAGAATTAAGCAAAAAAGCCTCGAATTTCATGCTTCTGTGTTTTTGTTAATAAAAGGTTCTCAGAGCTAAATTTTCAAATTTGTGTTCAATAAAGGATGTTTTTGACTGTCAATATCATAGAAATCGTTATTTGCGAATTTGAGAAAAAAAGTGCATTTTGAAACCATGGGCTATAGTCCAGCAGAATTAAGCAAAAAAGCCTCGGATTTCATATTTCTGTATTTTGGTTAATAAAAGGTTCTCAGAGCTAAATTTTCAAATTTGTGTTTAGTTCGTGATGTTTTTGACTGTCAATATCATAGAGCACGTAATTTGCGAATTTGAGAAAAAAGTGCATTTTGAAACCATGGGCTGTAGTTCTGTAGAATTAAGCAAAAAAGCCTCGGATTTCATATTTCTGTATTTTCGTTAATAAAAGGTTCTCAGAGCTAAATTTTCAAATTTGTGTTTAGTTCGTGATGTTTTTGACTGTCAATATCATAGAGCACGTAATTTGCGAATTTGAGAAAAAAGTGCATTTTGAAACCATGGGCTGTAGTTCTGTAGAATTAAGCAAAAAAGCCTCGAATTTCATGCTTCTGTGTTTTTGTTAATAAAAGGTTCTCAGAGCTAAATTTTCAAATTTGTGTTCAATAAAGGATGTTTTTGACTGTCAATATCATAGAAATCGTAATTTGCGAATTTGAGAAAAAAGTGCATTTTGAAACCATGGGCTGTAGTTCTGTAGAATTAAGCAAAAAAGCCTCGAATTTCATGCTTCTGTGTTTTTGTTAATAAAAGGTTCTCAGAGCTAAATTTTCAAATTTGTGTTCAATAAAGGATGTTTTTGACTGTCAATATCATAGAAATCGTTATTTGCGAATTTGAGAAAAAAAGTGGATTTTGAAACCATGGGCTATAGTCCAGCAGAATTAAGCAAAAAAGCCTCGGATTTCATATTTCTGTATTTTGGTTAATAAAAGGTTCTCAGAGCTAAATTTTCAAATTTGTGTTTAGTTCGTGATGTTTTTGACTGTCAATATCATAGAGCACGTAATTTGCGAATTTGAGAAAAAAGTGCATTTTGAAACCATGGGCTGTAGTTCTGTAGAATTAAGCAAAAAAGCCTCGGATTTCATATTTCTGTATTTTCGTTAATAAAAGGTTCTCAGAGCTAAATTTTCAAATTTGTGTTTAGTTCGTGATGTTTTTGACTGTCAATATCATAGAGCACGTAATTTGCGAATTTGAGAAAAAAGTGCATTTTGAAACCATGGGCTGTAGTTCTGTAGAATTAAGCAAAAAAGCCTCGAATTTCATGCTTCTGTGTTTTTGTTAATAAAAGGTTCTCAGAGCTAAATTTTCAAATTTGTGTTCAATAAAGGATGTTTTTGACTGTCAATATCATAGAAATCGTTATTTGCGAATTTGAGAAAAAAAGTGCATTTTGAAACCATGGGCTATAGTCCAGCAGAATTAAGCAAAAAAGCCTCGGATTTCATATTTCTGTATTTTCGTTAATAAAAGGTTCTCAGAGCTAAATTTTCAAATTTGTGTTCAATAAGGGATGTGTTTGACTGTCAATATCATAGAAAACGTAATTTGCGAATTTGAGAAAAAAGTGCATTTTGAAACCATGGGCTATAGTCCAGCAGAATTAAGCAAAAAAGCCTCGGATTTCATGCTTCTGTGTTTTTGTTAATAAAAGGTTCTCAGAGCTAAATTTTCAAATTTGTGTTCAATAAAGGATGTTTTTGACTGTCAATATCATAGAAAACGTAATTTGCGAATTTGAGAAAAAAGTGCATTTTGAAACCATGGGCTGTAGTTCTGTAGAATTAAGCAAAAAAGCCTCGGATTTCATATTTCTGTATTTTCGTTAATAAAAGGTTCTCAGAGCTAAATTTTCAAATTCTTGTTTAGTTCATGATGTTTTTGACTGTCAATATCATAGAAATCGTTATTTGCGAATTTGAGAAAAAAGTGCATTTTGAAACCATGGGCTGTAGTTCTGTAGAATTAAGCAAAAAAGCCTCGGATTTCATGCTTCTGTGTTTTTGTTAATAAAAGGTTCTCAGAGCTAAATTTTCAAATTTGTGTTCAATAAGGGATGTGTTTGACTGTCAATATCATAGAAAACGTAATTTGCGAATTTGAGAAAAAAAGTGCATTTTGAAACCATGGGCTATAGTCCAGCAGAATTAAGCAAAAAAGCCTCGGATTTCATATTTCTGTATTTTTGTTAATAAAAGGTTCTCAGAGCTAAATTTTCAAATTTGTGTTCAATAAAGGATGTTTTTGACTGTCAATATCATAGAAATCGTAATTTGCGAATTTGAGAAAAAAGTGCATTTTGAAACCATGGGCTGTAGTTCTGTAGAATTAAGCAAAAAAGCCTCGGATTTCATATTTCTGTATTTTCGTTAATAAAAGGTTCTCAGAGCTAAATTTTCAAATTCGTGTTTAGTTCATGATGTTTTTGACTGTCAATATCATAGAAATCGTAATTTGCGAATTTGAGAAAAAAAGTGCATTTTGAAACCATGGGCTATAGTCCAGCAGAATTAAGGAAAAAAGCCTCGGATTTAATATTTCTGTATTTTTGTTAATAAAAGGTTCTCAGAGCTAAATTTTCAAATTTGTGTTCAATAAAGGATGTTTTTGACTGTCAATATCATAGAAATCGTATGTTGCGGAACTGAGAAAAAAGTGCATTTTGAAACCATGGGCTATAGTCCAGCAGAATTAAGCAAAAAAGCCTCGGATTTCATATTTCTGTATTTTTGTTAATAAAAGGTTCTCAGAGCTAAATTTTCAAATTTGTGTTCAATAAAGGATGTTTTTGACTGTCAATATCATAGAAATCGTAATTTGCGAATTTGAGAAAAAAGTGCATTTTGAAACCATGGGCTGTAGTTCTGTAGAATTAAGCAAAAAAGCCTCGGATTTCATATTTCTGTATTTTCGTTAATAAAAGGTTCTCAGAGCTAAATTTTCAAATTCGTGTTTAGTTCATGATGTTTTTGACTGTCAATATCATAGAAATCGTATGTTGCGGAACTGAGAAAAAAGTGCATTTTGAAACCATGGGCTGTAGTTCTGTAGAATTAAGCAAAAAAGCCTCGGATTTCATATTTCTGTATTTTCGTTAATAAAAGGTTCTCAGAGCTAAATTTTCAAAT
This sequence comes from Orthonevra nobilis, assembly GCA_963555765.1. Lineage (NCBI taxonomy): Eukaryota > Metazoa > Arthropoda > Insecta > Diptera > Syrphidae > Orthonevra > Orthonevra nobilis. Next base: position 34,557,704 of record OY743226.1, on the reverse strand, counting down.
TTGTGTTCAATAAGGGATGTGTTTGACTGTCAATATCATAGAAAACGTAATTTGCGAATTTGAGAAAAAAGTGCATTTTGAAACCATGGGCTGTAGTTCTGTAGAATTAAGCAAAAAAGCCTCGAATTTCATGCTTCTGTGTTTTTGTTAATAAAAGGTTCTCAGAGCTAAATTTTCAAATTTGTGTTCAATAAAGGATGTTTTTGACTGTCAATATCATAGAAATCGTTATTTGCGAATTTGAGAAAAAAAGTGCATTTTGAAACCATGGGCTATAGTCCAGCAGAATTAAGCAAAAAAGCCTCGGATTTCATATTTCTGTATTTTGGTTAATAAAAGGTTCTCAGAGCTAAATTTTCAAATTTGTGTTTAGTTCGTGATGTTTTTGACTGTCAATATCATAGAGCACGTAATTTGCGAATTTGAGAAAAAAGTGCATTTTGAAACCATGGGCTGTAGTTCTGTAGAATTAAGCAAAAAAGCCTCGAATTTCATGCTTCTGTGTTTTTGTTAATAAAAGGTTCTCAGAGCTAAATTTTCAAATTTGTGTTCAATAAAGGATGTTTTTGACTGTCAATATCATAGAAATCGTTATTTGCGAATTTGAGAAAAAAAGTGCATTTTGAAACCATGGGCTATAGTCCAGCAGAATTAAGCAAAAAAGCCTCGGATTTCATATTTCTGTATTTTCGTTAATAAAAGGTTCTCAGAGCTAAATTTTCAAATTTGTGTTCAATAAGGGATGTGTTTGACTGTCAATATCATAGAAAACGTAATTTGCGAATTTGAGAAAAAAGTGCATTTTGAAACCATGGGCTATAGTCCAGCAGAATTAAGCAAAAAAGCCTCGGATTTCATGCTTCTGTGTTTTTGTTAATAAAAGGTTCTCAGAGCTAAATTTTCAAATTTGTGTTCAATAAAGGATGTTTTTGACTGTCAATATCATAGAAAACGTAATTTGCGAATTTGAGAAAAAAGTGCATTTTGAAACCATGGGCTGTAGTTCTGTAGAATTAAGCAAAAAAGCCTCGGATTTCATATTTCTGTATTTTCGTTAATAAAAGGTTCTCAGAGCTAAATTTTCAAATTCTTGTTTAGTTCATGATGTTTTTGACTGTCAATATCATAGAAATCGTTATTTGCGAATTTGAGAAAAAAGTGCATTTTGAAACCATGGGCTGTAGTTCTGTAGAATTAAGCAAAAAAGCCTCGGATTTCATGCTTCTGTGTTTTTGTTAATAAAAGGTTCTCAGAGCTAAATTTTCAAATTTGTGTTCAATAAGGGATGTGTTTGACTGTCAATATCATAGAAAACGTAATTTGCGAATTTGAGAAAAAAAGTGCATTTTGAAACCATGGGCTATAGTCCAGCAGAATTAAGCAAAAAAGCCTCGGATTTCATATTTCTGTATTTTTGTTAATAAAAGGTTCTCAGAGCTAAATTTTCAAATTTGTGTTCAATAAAGGATGTTTTTGACTGTCAATATCATAGAAATCGTAATTTGCGAATTTGAGAAAAAAGTGCATTTTGAAACCATGGGCTGTAGTTCTGTAGAATTAAGCAAAAAAGCCTCGGATTTCATATTTCTGTATTTTCGTTAATAAAAGGTTCTCAGAGCTAAATTTTCAAATTCGTGTTTAGTTCATGATGTTTTTGACTGTCAATATCATAGAAATCGTAATTTGCGAATTTGAGAAAAAAAGTGCATTTTGAAACCATGGGCTATAGTCCAGCAGAATTAAGGAAAAAAGCCTCGGATTTAATATTTCTGTATTTTTGTTAATAAAAGGTTCTCAGAGCTAAATTTTCAAATTTGTGTTCAATAAAGGATGTTTTTGACTGTCAATATCATAGAAATCGTATGTTGCGGAACTGAGAAAAAAGTGCATTTTGAAACCATGGGCTATAGTCCAGCAGAATTAAGCAAAAAAGCCTCGGATTTCATATTTCTGTATTTTTGTTAATAAAAGGTTCTCAGAGCTAAATTTTCAAATTTGTGTTCAATAAAGGATGTTTTTGACTGTCAATATCATAGAAATCGTAATTTGCGAATTTGAGAAAAAAGTGCATTTTGAAACCATGGGCTGTAGTTCTGTAGAATTAAGCAAAAAAGCCTCGGATTTCATATTTCTGTATTTTCGTTAATAAAAGGTTCTCAGAGCTAAATTTTCAAATTCGTGTTTAGTTCATGATGTTTTTGACTGTCAATATCATAGAAATCGTATGTTGCGGAACTGAGAAAAAAGTGCATTTTGAAACCATGGGCTATAGTCCAGCAGAATTAAGCAAAAAAGCCTCGGATTTCATATTTCTGTATTTTTGTTAATAAAAGGTTCTCAGAGCTAAATTTTATATTTGTGTTCAATAAAGGATGTTTTTGACTGTCAATATCATAGAAATCGTTATTTGCGAATTTGAGAAAAAAAGTGCATTTTGAAACCATGGGCTGTAGTTCTGTAGAATTAAGCAAAAAAGCCTCGGATTTCATATTTCTGTATTTTCGTTAATAAAAGGTTCTCAGAGCTAAATTTTCAAATTCTTGTTTAGTTCATGATGTTTTTGACTGTCAATATCATAGAAATCGTTATTTGCGAATTTGAGAAAAAAGTGCATTTTGAAACCATGGGCTGTAGTTCTGTAGAATTAAGCAAAAAAGCCTCGGATTTCATATTTCTGTATTTTGGTTAATAAAAGGTTCTCAGAGCTAAATTTTCAAATTTGTGTTCAATAAAGGATGTTTTTGACTGTCAATATCATAGAAAACGTAATTTGCGAATTTGAGAAAAAAGTGCATTTTGAAACCATGGGCTATAGTCCAGCAGAATTAAGCAAAAAAGCCTCGGATTTCATGCTTCTGTGTTTTTGTCAATAAAAGGTTCTCAGAGCTAAATTTTCAAATTTGTGTTCAATAAAGGATGTTTTTGACTGTCAATATCATAGAAAACGTAATTTGCGAATTTGAGAAAAAAGTGCATTTTGAAACCATGGGCTATAGTCCAGCAGAATTAAGCAAAAAAGCCTCGGATTTCATGCTTCTGTGTTTTTGTTAATAAAAGGTTCTCAGAGCTAAATTTTCAAATTTGTGTTCAATAAGGGATGTGTTTGACTGTCAATATCATAGAAAACGTAATTTGCGAATTTGAGAAAAAAGTGCATTTTGAAACCATGGGCTATAGTCCAGCAGAATTAAGCAAAAAAGCCTCGGATTTCATGCTTCTGTGTTTTTGTTAATAAAAGGTTCTCAGAGCTAAATTTTCAAATTTGTGTTCAATAAAGGATGTTTTTGACTGTCAATATCATAGAAATCGTTATTTGCGAATTTGAGAAAAAAAGTGCATTTTGAAACCATGGGCTATAGTCCAGCAGAATTAAGCAAAAAAGCCTCGGATTTCATATTTCTGTATTTTTGTTAATAAAAGGTTCTCAGAGCTAAATTTTCAAATTTGTGTTCAATAAAGGATGTTTTTGACTGTCAATATCATAGAGCACGTAATTTGCGAATTTGAGAAAAAAGTGCATTTTGAAACCATGGGCTGTAGTTCTGTAGAATTAAGCAAAAAAGCCTCGGATTTCATGCTTCTGTGTTTTTGTTAATAAAAGGTTCTCAGAGCTAAATTTTCAAATTTGTGTTCAATAAAGGATGTTTTTGACTGTCAATATCATAGAGCACGTAATTTGCGAATTTGAGAAAAAAGTGCATTTTGAAACCATGGGCTATAGTCCAGCAGAATTAAGCAAAAAAGCCTCGGATTTCATATTTCTGTATTTTCGTTAATAAAAGGTTCTCAGAGCTAAATTTTCAAATTTGTGTTCAATAAGGGATGTGTTTGACTGTCAATATCATAGAAAACGTAATTTGCGAATTTGAGAAAAAAAGTGCATTTTGAAACCATGGGCTATAGTCCAGCAGAATTAAGCAAAAAAGCCTCGGATTTCTTATTTCTGTATTTTCGTTAATAAAAGGTTCTCAGAGCTAAATTTTCAAATTCGTGTTTAGTTCATGATGTTTTTGACTGTCAATATCATAGAAATCGTAATTTGCGAATTTGAGAAAAAAAGTGCATTTTGAAACCATGGGCTATAGTCCAGCAGAATTAAGGAAAAAAGCCTCGGATTTCATATTTCTGTATTTTTGTTAATAAAAGGTTCTCAGAGCTAAATTTTCAAATTTGTGTTCAATAAAGGATGTTTTTGACTGTCAATATCATAGAAATCGTATGTTGCGGAACTGAGAAAAAAGTGCATTTTGAAACCATGGGCTATAGTCCAGCAGAATTAAGCAAAAAAGCCTCGGATTTCATATTTCTGTATTTTTGTTAATAAAAGGTTCTCAGAGCTAAATTTTCAAATTTGTGTTCAATAAAGGATGTTTTTGACTGTCAATATCATAGAAATCGTAATTTGCGAATTTGAGAAAAAAAGTGCATTTTGAAACCATGGGCTATAGTCCAGCAGAATTAAGCAAAAAAGCCTCGGATTTCATATTTCTGTATTTTTGTTAATAAAAGGTTCTCAGAGCTAAATTTTATATTTGTGTTCAATAAAGGATGTTTTTGACTGTCAATATCATAGAAATCGTTATTTGCGAATTTGAGAAAAAAAGTGCATTTTGAAACCATGGGCTGTAGTTCTGTAGAATTAAGCAAAAAAGCCTCGGATTTCATATTTCTGTATTTTCGTTAATAAAAGGTTCTCAGAGCTAAATTTTCAAATTCGTGTTTAGTTCATGATGTTTTTGACTGTCAATATCATAGAAATCGTATGTTGCGGAACTGAGAAAAAAGTGCATTTTGAAACCATGGGCTGTAGTTCTGTAGAATTAAGCAAAAAAGCCTCGGATTTCATATTTCTGTATTTTCGTTAATAAAAGGTTCTCAGAGCTAAATTTTCAAATTCTTGTTTAGTTCATGATGTTTTTGACTGTCAATATCATAGAAATCGTTATTTGCGAATTTGAGAAAAAAGTGCATTTTGAAACCATGGGCTGTAGTTCTGTAGAATTAAGCAAAAAAGCCTCGGATTTCATATTTCTGTATTTTCGTTAATAAAAGGTTCTCAGAGCTAAATTTTCAAATTTGTGTTCAATAAAGGATGTTTTTGACTGTCAATATCATAGAAATCGTAATTTGCGAATTTGAGAAAAAAGTGCATTTTGAAACCATGGGCTGTAGTTCTGTAGAATTAAGCAAAAAAGCCTCGGATTTCATATTTCTGTATTTTCGTTAATAAAAGGTTCTCAGAGCTAAATTTTCAAATTTGTGTTTAGTTCGTGATGTTTTTGACTGTCAATATCATAGAGCACGTAATTTGCGAATTTGAGAAAAAAGTGCATTTTGAAACCATGGGCTGTAGTTCTGTAGAATTAAGCAAAAAAGCCTCGAATTTCATGCTTCTGTGTTTTTGTTAATAAAAGGTTCTCAGAGCTAAATTTTCAAATTTGTGTTCAATAAAGGATGTTTTTGACTGTCAATATCATAGAAATCGTTATTTGCGAATTTGAGAAAAAAAGTGCATTTTGAAACCATGGGCTATAGTCCAGCAGAATTAAGCAAAAAAGCCTCGGATTTCATATTTCTGTATTTTCGTTAATAAAAGGTTCTCAGAGCTAAATTTTCAAATTTGTGTTCAATAAGGGATGTGTTTGACTGTCAATATCATAGAAAACGTAATTTGCGAATTTGAGAAAAAAGTGCATTTTGAAACCATGGGCTATAGTCCAGCAGAATTAAGCAAAAAAGCCTCGGATTTCATGCTTCTGTGTTTTTGTTAATAAAAGGTTCTCAGAGCTAAATTTTCAAATTTGTGTTCAATAAAGGATGTTTTTGACTGTCAATATCATAGAAAACGTAATTTGCGAATTTGAGAAAAAAGTGCATTTTGAAACCATGGGCTATAGTCCAGCAGAATTAAGCAAAAAAGCCTCGGATTTCATGCTTCTGTGTTTTTGTTAATAAAAGGTTCTCAGAGCTAAATTTTCAAATTTGTGTTCAATAAAGGATGTTTTTGACTGTCAATATCATAGAGCACGTAATTTGCGAATTTGAGAAAAAAGTGCATTTTGAAACCATGGGCTATAGTCCAGCAGAATTAAGCAAAAAAGCCTCGGATTTCATGCTTCTGTGTTTTTGTTAATAAAAGGTTCTCAGAGCTAAATTTTCAAATTTGTGTTCAATAAAGGATGTTTTTGACTGTCAATATCATAGAGCACGTAATTTGCGAATTTGAGAAAAAAGTGCATTTTGAAACCATGGGCTATAGTCCAGCAGAATTAAGCAAAAAAGCCTCGGATTTCATATTTCTGTATTTTCGTTAATAAAAGGTTCTCAGAGCTAAATTTTCAAATTTGTGTTCAATAAGGGATGTGTTTGACTGTCAATATCATAGAAAACGTAATTTGCGAATTTGAGAAAAAAGTGCATTTTGAAACCATGGGCTATAGTCCAGCAGAATTAAGCAAAAAAGCCTCGGATTTCATGCTTCTGTGTTTTTGTTAATAAAAGGTTCTCAGAGCTAAATTTTCAAATTTGTGTTCAATAAAGGATGTTTTTGACTGTCAATATCATAGAAATCGTTATTTGCGAATTTGAGAAAAAAGTGCATTTTGAAACCATGGGCTATAGTCCAGCAGAATTAAGCAAAAAAGCCTCGGATTTCATGCTTCTGTGTTTTTGTTAATAAAAGGTTCTCAGAGCTAAATTTTCAAATTTGTGTTCAATAAAGGATGTTTTTGACTGTCAATATCATAGAGCACGTAATTTGCGAATTTGAGAAAAAAGTGCATTTTGAAACCATGGGCTATAGTCCAGCAGAATTAAGCAAAAAAGCCTCGGATTTCATGCTTCTGTGTTTTTGTTAATAAAAGGTTCTCAGAGCTAAATTTTCAAATTTGTGTTCAATAAAGGATGTTTTTGACTGTCAATATCATAGAGCACGTAATTTGCGAATTTGAGAAAAAAGTGCATTTTGAAACCATGGGCTATAGTCCAGCAGAATTAAGCAAAAAAGCCTCGGATTTCATATTTCTGTATTTTCGTTAATAAAAGGTTCTCAGAGCTAAATTTTCAAATTTGTGTTCAATAAGGGATGTGTTTGACTGTCAATATCATAGAAAACGTAATTTGCGAATTTGAGAAAAAAGTGCATTTTGAAACCATGGGCTATAGTCCAGCAGAATTAAGCAAAAAAGCCTCGGATTTCATGCTTCTGTGTTTTTGTTAATAAAAGGTTCTCAGAGCTAAATTTTCAAATTTGTGTTCAATAAAGGATGTTTTTGACTGTCAATATCATAGAAATCGTTATTTGCGAATTTGAGAAAAAAGTGCATTTTGAAACCATGGGCTATAGTCCAGCAGAATTAAGCAAAAAAGCCTCGGATTTCATGCTTCTGTGTTTTTGTTAATAAAAGGTTCTCAGAGCTAAATTTTCAAATTTGTGTTCAATAAGGGATGTGTTTGACTGTCAATATCATAGAAAACGTAATTTGCGAATTTGAGAAAAAAGTGCATTTTGAAACCATGGGCTATAGTCCAGCAGAATTAAGCAAAAAAGCCTCGGATTTCATGCTTCTGTGTTTTTGTTAATAAAAGGTTCTCAGAGCTAAATTTTCAAATTTGTGTTCAATAAAGGATGTTTTTGACTGTCAATATCATAGAGCACGTAATTTGCGAATTTGAGAAAAAAGTGCATTTTGAAACCATGGGCTATAGTCCAGCAGAATTAAGCAAAAAAGCCTCGGATTTCATATTTCTGTATTTTCGTTAATAAAAGGTTCTCAGAGCTAAATTTTCAAATTTGTGTTCAATAAGGGATGTGTTTGACTGTCAATATCATAGAAAACGTAATTTGCGAATTTGAGAAAAAAGTGCATTTTGAAACCATGGGCTATAGTCCAGCAGAATTAAGCAAAAAAGCCTCGGATTTCATGCTTCTGTGTTTTTGTTAATAAAAGGTTCTCAGAGCTAAATTTTCAAATTTGTGTTCAATAAGGGATGTTTTTGACTGTCAATATCATAGAGCACGTAATTTGCGAATTTGAGAAAAAAGTGCATTTTGAAACCATGGGCTGTAGTTCTGTAGAATTAAGCAAAAAAGCCTCGGATTTCATATTTCTGTATTTTCGTTAATAAAAGGTTCTCAGAGCTAAATTTTCAAATTTGTGTTTAGTTCGTGATGTTTTTGACTGTCAATATCATAGAGCACGTAATTTGCGAATTTGAGAAAAAAGTGCATTTTGAAACCATGGGCTATAGTCCAGCAGAATTAAGCAAAAAAGCCTCGGATTTCATGCTTCTGTGTTTTTGTTAATAAAAGGTTCTCAGAGCTAAATTTTCAAATTTGTGTTCAATAAAGGATGTTTTTGACTGTCAATATCATAGAAATCGTAATTTGCGAATTTGAGAAAAAAAGTGCATTTTGAAACCATGGGCTATAGTCCAGCAGAATTAAGCAAAAAAGCCTCGGATTTCTTATTTCTGTATTTTCGTTAATAAAAGGTTCTCAGAGCTAAATTTTCAAATTCGTGTTTAGTTCATGATTTTTTTGACTGTCAATATCATAGAAATCGTATGTTGCGGAACTGAGAAAAAAGTGCATTTTGAAACCATGGGCTATAGTCCAGCAGAATTAAGGAAAAAAGCCTCGGATTTCATATTTCTGTATTTTTGTTAATAAAAGGTTCTCAGAGCTAAATTTTCAAATTTGTGTTCAATAAAGGATGTTTTTGACTGTCAATATCATAGAAATCGTATGTTGCGGAACTGAGAAAAAAGTGCATTTTGAAACCATGGGCTATAGTCCAGCAGAATTAAGCAAAAAAGCCTCGGATTTCATATTTCTGTATTTTTGTTAATAAAAGGTTCTCAGAGCTAAATTTTCAAATTTGTGTTCAATAAAGGATGTTTTTGACTGTCAATATCATAGAAATCGTATGTTGCGGAACTGAGAAAAAAGTGCATTTTGAAACCATGGGCTATAGTCCAGCAGAATTAAGGAAAAAAGCCTCGGATTTCATATTTCTGTATTTTCGTTAATAAAAGGTTCTCAGAGCTAAATTTTCAAATTCGTGTTTAGTTCGTGATGTTTGTGACTGTCAATATCATAGAAATCGTATGTTGCGAAACTGAGAAAAAAGTGCATTTTGAAACCATGGGCTATAGTCCAGCAGAATTAAGCAAAAAAGCCTCGGATTTCATGTTTCTGTATTTTTGTTAATAAAAGGTTCTCAGAGCTAAATTTTCAAATTTGTGTTTAGTTCGTGATGTTTGTGACTGTCAATATCATAGAAATCGTATGTTGCGAAACTGAGAAAAAAGTTAACCAATTTTGTTGCAAAATTTAATTTTAAGAAGCTCTACTTAAGTGCATATAAATGAATTTTCATAAAAAAATAATATTATTGGACACTCCTGAAATATTTTTATTTTTGTTTATAAGAAATTAGTTTGAAATAATGAAATTGAGTAAATAAAAATATATACAAAATGAATCAAATACGTAAGTAAATAAAATCTCAAAAAAGTACCTATTTTTTGTTACAAGTACACGGTTATTTATTACTTTGTTAAGTTATTAATTTACTTTCTTTTTTATAATACATATTTATTTATTTAAATCTTATCTATTTATTTGTTAATCACATAAACTTTTGTTGTTAATTATATATTTTTTTTTTATTTTGGATAAAACTTTCTATTCTAAAATTTACTATAATATAAAGAACGTTGATGGTTTTTTCGCAGTTGATGCTGACTATCCACAATGTTTGTATCTTTGTAAAAAAAAAACAATTATTTCGATTTACAGATATAATATATGATAAATCGAATCTCTGCGTAAATTGTGAGACAAAATTCATATGAACTGAATACCAAAATAAAAATATCTATTTATCTGTCTTTATTTTTGGAAATAAATAAATAATATTTAACAACTAACAACTGTTCACGCACTTCTGACTCTGACTGCATGCATGCATAGATAATTAAACATGAACATGGTCAGCAATTAATTCTGGGGACGAAAACCCCTTAACTTGTTTAACCTGGGTAGTCATAATCCCTTGGAATTGGAAAGGACCAAATTATAAAAAAAAATACCATAAAGGCACCTCCTCTAGTCAACACAAGAACACTAGGAAATAGTTGGTGGTCTAACATTCACTGACTTCAAAAGCTTATTGGCCAGCCAGAACCCCAGAACAAAATGTCCCAAAGACCTGCTCATGATGAAAGACAAAGCACGATATTTATGTGCGTGCGTTATGTTTCTCGCGGATGTGGCGATGTTTGGACCATAGTTCACTTTTAACTTTGAAGGTTCTTAGACCTTTGTATACTTCGGTGTACTCTTGCGAACAACTGGATGGATCGTGGATCGTGAGCTCAAGTTAGTCATTCTGATGCACTACTGGTCCACGGACACCAAAACCCGTCAACGAGAGGAAAACAAATATTATGTATTGACTAAAGTTGTTTAATGTTTTCTGGCTAATAAACAAGGCTTTCTGTTTTATATAACGTCATTACTGTTATTCGTTCAAGCTGCCTTTATACCTTTTTTCCATCCAGCATGAGTGCTTCCTGTATTCTTAAAACTTGCATGCAAAGTTTGATCAAAGCATGTAAGTATAATTCAATTAAATGGCGTACAGGACGCTGTTGCGAAAGTCCACAAACCCCACCTAAATCAGAGATATTTCCAAGCCGATTCCTCTATAAAGCCATTTGTGCCAAAGCAAACACTGGCCTAACACTAAGCCTGCTGAAGTCAAATGCTGACAGCACCGCAATCACAAATATTATTTCTAGCCAAGATTCATTATGGCAAATCTGCGAACACAATTTGTCGTCGGAATCTAATGAATCCCGCTTGTTGAGCCCAAGGCACGTACCCGAAACCGAAAACTTAATGGCGATCCCAGCTTAAGTCGCAGCATAATGATTATGCCTTGGAAGCTGAAGTGTCAAGCTCCCGTATTGATCCAACCTAATCAGAAAATCAAATGCGAAGCACACCTTTATTAATTGGACATTCCTGATCGACTTGTTATGTGTAGACACCGTCGTTTCTTTTGTTTATACAAATGCAAGAGTACCTCGCATGGCATTGAAGTGCGAAATCTCATTTCCTCTTTCGTCAACAGATTTGCTAATTGTCAAACAGTGGCAGCGAGTGTGTGAACAAAAATAAAAACTGAAAAAGATTTAATTTCATACAACTCTAGGACAACCCCATCCATGGTGGTGCTCCATAGGTCGTAGAGGGCAACGAGCCGTCACTTGAAACAAGTCGAACAACGACAGCATTATTATCTGTCATTTGTCATCGCTTGGGTATGTTCTCACAATTTAGGTTATGTTGACATATGTGAATGTGTCTCATGCGAGCTTGTTGGCCCAAGGGTTGTATTACACGCTTATTGTCCTTTTTAATGATAGCCTTCTTGTTAGACAGAATAATAGCGTTGCGGTCGACATGTTTACATCGTTTTTATTTTCGGTTACTATAGGCACGCACCACGATGATACCCCTTAATGGGTGTGTCTCGCCGAGTGTCGAGTAGTATAGTTAAGAATGTTTTGACGACGACGAAGGGTTCAAAAGCATGGGTTATTCAACATTGTTGACGTGGTCGGATGAACACAAGAGACATAAGTGGTTCCAGTGAAAACCTAATTAGACGACTTAATTCAATTGAAGGATGAGCCGATGTGTTCTTAGGTTTTTTTTTCTTGAAAAAAAAGTCCATTAGAGCTTTGGTTAATGTATTCCTGTGAAATTTGGGACTAAGCCAACAAGAATCATGTCCACTTGAACGTAAGTTGGTGAAAATGGATGTCCTCTAGTCGGGTTCATCAGCTATTAGGAGTCGCTATTTGTATACTAATGAATTCCTGGTACGATCCGCACTTAAGTCTTTTGAAAAGAAATATACTACTCACTTGCAAAGGTAATTTGCAAACAATTCAATGGAATCAAGGCGCCATGAAGGCAGCATCAGGAAGCGAAAAACCGATGTTGATATCTTGAAAAAAAGGTATAAAAAAATAAGTGTTCATTCCTAAGTTTTCTTTTCAAACAATTTTATTTTAATGCAATAAACAAGAAGAAAAATAAAAAACAGTTTAAGACTTGAAAATTGATTTCAATGCTCAAAAGTTAAACTTGAGAAAGGTTCTGCTCATTCGAATTTGTTTTTATTCAATTATTAATTAAACAAAAGCCTCATCATGACATAATAAATGAAAACACTCATAGGAAGTCCTTGAATCCTTTGAAGTTTTTGAAACGGTTGAAGTCCGTCAGCACGTTATTATCATACAATAATAGTAAGGTTAAGTTGAATTCCAAGAGAAAGTTGTGTCTTGTCTAGAAAGAATAGACTTTTTTTTATCTTTATAAAATGTTTACAAACTGATTGGCTATCGCTCCATGTTACATGGACTGGTCCTCTTCGTCTTCCACCTTATAAGGACCGTTTTCTACTTATCGGCCCTGATTCTTTGCAAAAACGTCGGGAAGTCTGTGTTATTGTTTTTTTTACATCAGCTTATTGCTGGTAATATTGACGCACCACCACTTCTTAACCAAGTAAACTTTAGTGTTAAGTCTTAAATTTTGACATAAAATACCAACGTACGAATAATGCAGCGAACCTGTCATCCGGATGTCAAAAGAAGCGAATGCAAACTGTCATATGTTCGATTCTGTTTCAAGTAAACTGGCACTCAAACTGGACGTGTCCGTTCTTTTTGTGCATGCTACGTCCTTAAGTCAATACTCTTGTCTTATGTACTTATCACATGAATAGGACTACCGGTTGAAAATGTCGTTATTGCAGACAACTTCATATCTTTTACTCTGAGGTGAATTTTGACCATGACAGCTGTCACATCAGAAACTTCATGTCATTTTCTAATTATTTCAGTCTAGGTTATTGGTCATTAGTGAAAACACACAAGTTTTTGTAAAGCCGTAAAATGTCTACATTCGTGCCATCAAAACAACATTTGCGGGAAGTTTTAATATGCTTCTTTCATTTAAAGAAAAAAGCAACCGAAGCGCATCAATTGCTTACCGAAGCTTACCCGGGCTATACTATAGACGTTAGAATGTGTCAGCGATGGTTTAAGCGGTTCGAAGATATTGATTTCGACACCGAAGACAGAGAACACCCCGGCCAGGTGAAAAAGTTTGAAGACCATGAATTGGAGGCATTGCTCGATCAAGATCCGTCCCAAACGCTAGAAGAACTTGCAAAATCACTCGGCGTCGCTCAGCAAACCATTTCCGATCGTTTGAAAGCAATGGGAATGATCCGAAAGGTAGGACATTGGGTGCCGTATGAATTGAAGCCACGAGACGTCGAACGCCGATTTTGCATGTCCGAAATGCTGTTTGAACGCCACAAAAAGAAGTCTTTTTTGTGTCGAATCGTCATTGGTGATAAAAAATGGGTACATTACGATAATCCAAAACGTCGGGCAACGTATGGATACCCCAAACATGCCTCAACATCGACGGCCGTTCAGAATATTCATGGCTTGAAGGTTATGCTGTGCATTTGGTGGGACCAGCAGGGTGTTGTGTATTATGAGCTGCTAAAACCGAATGAAACAATCACAGGCGAGGTCTACCGACGACAATTGATGCGTTTGAGCCGAGCACTAAAGGAAAAACGGCCGGAAAAATGGGAAAAATGTGTGGCTTGCGATGGGCAATACTCTGAATATTGAATTTATATCAATTTTTCCTCAATAAAGCATTGATTTTTGAAAAAACGACATTTTCAACCGGTAGTCCTATTATGTTCTTTCGTACTAGTACTTTATACCACAATTTGTTATCATTGAACTATTTATTTATTTTTGTTACGTCCTTCTTAAGTTACAAGGACATACCCGAGTAAAAATATTTCAGTGTTATTCCTACGAATGTACAGCGGCCGAACGATAGCCGCCATTTGTTCAAGTTCCTCGTCCGTATGGAGGCTTTGTAAGGCCCGTTTGTCGAACAGACACGGCCATACAATAAAGGACTGAATACGTATATTTTTTTTTATTCGTAATGTAATTCATATCCCACTTCTGATTCGTCAAAACATAAACCTTAAAGAGAACAAATTAAATATTTATTTCTGTGTATCTATAGAAAAGAACAAAAGATTATTTAAAGGGTGAAAAATATTTGGTCTCAGCAGAGAGGGACGATGCTCCTTTGACGACAGCTCAACACCAACTGACTTCACCCGTTTTCGATTGACACAATTTGAACGTGGTTCACCCAAATTAACGGCCATCGGATTCTTTTCTTTAATTTAGCCGCTCTATGGCCGGGCGTACAGCCGTACAAAATTATACAGACGTAGTTTTATTTTCTCAAGCCGTCGTATGACTGTCAAACTGCCGCCCAAGAGTTGTTCGGCCGCTGTAAGGATATAATTAATTTTTTCTCGGGTTGATGTTTATTTTTTTCATGCAATTGTATAACAAATTTACTGCAGACATTGTTTTTTTAAATTGAAGGTGTTCTGGTAGTTTACTTCAGATTCAAAATATTATATCCCAAAATTGTTTAGTTAAATAAAAACAAATCCTGTTTCAGTAGAAAGATACTAATTTTCAATTGTCAAATTTTAGTGTAACGCTATTAGTACTGCTTATAAAACACGAATTGTAAGTGACAGAGTTACTTATATAGTAATACCCATCTTGTCAGAGTCATCATTTAGCATGGTTTTAGTTGTTAGTAAACATAAACAAATAAAGCCTTACACTTAAAAAATATTTAAAAAAAAAATTATTATTATTTTACTATAAAATGATAGAACTACCGGTTGAAAATGTCATTTTGACCGGTTTGGCCGCAATCCACGAATCGATCCATTTTTTGGCATCATCGAAATGACGGAAGTGCTGGTCAGCCAGGCCATGTTGCATCGATCGGAAGAGATAGTAATCGGATGGCGTAAGGTCTGGACTATACGGCGGGTGGGGTAGGACATCCCATTTGGGCGTTTCGAGATAATTTTTGACGACATTTGCAACATTGTCATGTTGCAAAATAACTTTATCGTGTCTTGCGACCGTTTCCGGTCGTTTTTCCTTAAGTGCTCGGCTCAAACGCATCAAATGTCGTCGGTAGACCTCGCCTGTGATTGTTTCATTCGGTTTTAGCAGCTCATAATACACAACACCCTTCTGGTCCCACAAAATGCACAGCAAAACCTTCAGGCCATGAATATTCTGAACGGCCGTCGATGTTGAGGCATGTCCGGGGTATCCATACGTTGCCCGATGTTTTGGATTATCGTAATGTACCCATTTTTCATCACCAGTGACGATTCGATGCAATAAAAATTTCTTTTTGTGGCGTTCAAGCAGCATTTCTGACATGCAAAATCGGCGTTCAACGTCTCGTGGCTTCAATTCATACAGCACCCAATGTCCTACCTTTCGAATCATTCCCATTCCTTTCAAACGATCGGAAATGGTTTGCTGAGCGACGCCAAGTGATTTTGCGAGTTCTTCTTGCGTTTGTGACGGATCTTGATCGAGCAATGCCTCCAATTTTCAAACTTTTTCACCTGGCCGCGGCGTTCTTTGTCTCCGGTGTCGAAATCACCATCTTTGAACCGCTTAAACCATCGCTGACACATTCTAACGTCTATAGTATAGCCCGGGTAAGCTTCGGTAAGCAATTGATGCGCTTCGGTTGCTTTTTTCTTTAAATGAAAGAAGCATATTAAAACTTCCCGCAAATGTTGTTTTGATGGCACGAATGTAGACATTTTACGGCTTTACAAAAACTTGTGTGTTTTCACTTCTGACCAATAATCTAAACTGAAATAATTAGACAATGACATGAAGTTTCTGATGTGACAGCTGTCATGGTCAAAATTCACCTCAGAGTAATAGATATGAAGTTGTCTGCTTAATTTGTAAATAAATGGCAAATAAAATAAATATTTAAATGAATAAATAAAAAAACACATATTTTTAGCGGATACTATTGAAAAATTACGAACAGAAAAAAAAGATTCCTCGAAGGATTGGAGGACTTTAAAACTTTCATCAGGAACTGCATCTGGACAATATGACTGCTCAATTCGATTGCTTCAAACAAAAACATACCGTGCACTTAAAAAATGCTCCTATCATATGACACATCTGTCGAACGTCTAAGACTTTTTTGGTTCCATTGGAGCTCATTCAGTAGAAGTTTTTATCAACACGAGTATTTCAGGAGTCCTTTCAAGTGGAGATATACAAAATTCATGCACCTGCTCAAACCCGATGGCTCTCGCTAAAAGATCACGTTCCACTAAATGCCTATTTAACATTATCTATCTTTTCCGATCCTTCGAAAACTACCGAAGAGCAACCAGTTTACTCTGATTTTAAAACCACGTTTCAATCAGAGACATCGCTTCGCCACAGATTGAAGCCAGAAAAAGAAAAACATTTCGAAAACGCTTTCTGCGTACTATCTGGAAATGAGAAAATATGTAAAAATTTTTAAAGATATTTTAAGCACTGAATTCAAAAATGCTATATATTTCGTAGCATTTGAAAAGAGACGGAAATGTATCCACTTCAGCTTAGATTTTTCATTGAACTGACCTCGGACATTTCAAAGAGATTTGATTTTAAAGATATGCTATTTTCTATTAGGGTCGTTTGGGGTAAATGGGGACAATTTTTTGCATTTTTTTGAAGACATAGTTTTTCAGAAAATAAAAAAACATTGAATTTTATTTGTTTTTTCACTTTTTTAAACGGATATTAAATAATAATAAACAAGATGTTCTTATTTAGATGACTTAATTAAGGTACAAGAACCGAAAAGTGATATAATTCAGTGTTTACATTTACCCGATAGTTTTAAAAAATACTCGGGTAAATGGAGACATTGAATTTCTGAACTCTCCACCTGAAACTCTGCTTAGAGCTTTACGCTTGACACCCAACGCACTCATGCGGCTGGGATCATGGTGAAATCTGCTTTCGTCTACGTTAAAAACGTAGTGTGGTTTATTTTTGAAGTTATTATCCTCCATCATCTTTTGCAGCTTGTCATAAAAGTCGTTAATATCGAACCAGTTTCTTCAATCTTTCTTTTTAATTTTTGCAAGTGTTCTGGTTTCTTAAAAGTTTATGTTGGATGCCGCTTCATAAATCCTATGTACCAGTATTCACCGAGGATATCGTCCTTGAATTGTGTTTTGAAACCGCTGAATTTCAACCAGTTTCTTGAGTTCATGTTTGTCACATGGTAGTCCCATATTTGACCGAGTATCAAGACATTTCACTTTTTCGTTCTCAGTTGCTGCTGGAAGGGAGGGTACTCGCCCTACACGAATTGAATCCAGTGATGTTTGCCGGCCTTTAATTCTATTAAATATCACAGACTTAGGGACATTGTAGCGTTCTTCAGTTTGACATTTTCTTCTGCTAAGAACGCCGTGTTTACATTTACCCCAAATAAGCATATCAAGGGTTTTTCAACAGCGACGCTACAAAAGTAGAGCGACAGGGACAGCAAACGACGCCATATTTCTTGCCGCTCTTTTGACATTTCTCTTCAGTAAGGTTTGCCATTTCATGATGGAATGATATACGAGCCAACAACGAGTCGAAATTATAAAACTTTACTACCGAAATTCGGAGTCATTCGCCTCAACGTTAAGAGCACTACGTCCAATTTATGGTCGTCATAATCGTCCTAGCAGATCAACAATTGAGCGTCTAGTGGAAAAATTCGAATCCACAGGCACAGTACAAAATGTTTCCATGCCAGTGAGACAAAGAAGTGCCCGTAGTGTCGAGAATATTGCTGCCGCTGAGGCTTCTGTTGCAGAAAGCCCAAAAGTGTCTCTCACACGTCGTTCTCAAGCGTTGGGCATCTCTGTGACGTCGTTGTGGCGAATTTTGCGAAAAGACGTTGGCCTACATCCTTACAAGATTAAATTGACGCAAGAACTGGAGCCGCTTGACCACCAGAAGCGTCGCATGTTCTTGAATTGGGCTGAGCAACAACTTGAAAATGATTCGGATTTTCATCGAAAAATCATGTTCAGAGATGAGGCTCATTTCTGGCTGAATGGCTCCCTCAATAAACAAAATATGCGGTATTGGTCAGACAGCAAGCCACACGTACTCCATGAGTCATCATTGCATCACGAAAAAATTACTGTTTGGTGTGGTTTATGGGCCGGCGGCATCATTGGGCCGTACTTCTTCCGTGATGATCAAGACCAGCGCGTTACTGTGAATCGGAATCGCTACCGTTCAATGATAACCGAATATTTTTGGCCCCAATAGGATGATATGGACTTGGAGGACATGTGGTTCCAACAGGACGGCGCCACAAGCCACACAGCGAATTTATTGGTAACCAAGTTTGGAGAACGTCTTATCTCACGAAATGGTCCAGTCGCTTGGCCGCCTCGGTCGTGCGATTTGACGCCATTAGACTATTTCCTGTGGAGCTACTTCAAGTCTATTGTCTATGCCAACAAGCCAGCGACGATTGTTGAACTCCGTATGAATATCGAACGTGAAATTGCAGCAGTATCGGCGATTTATATTTGAAAGCCGTCGAAAATTGGGTTCAGCGTCTGGAGTTCTGCGAGCGTGCCCGTGGTGGCCATGCAATAAATAAAGGAATAAAGAATTTCATTGTTCATCCAAAACCGTTTTTGTTTTATTTAAAAACAAAAACTTTTGTAGCGCTCTCATTAAAAACCCCTTTATATGAAGCTATTTCCAGTACTTGAAAAATTTGTGACACTTCAAAAACTAAATGACGACCGAGATGTTGGATTAGGTTCGGGATGGACTTGTTTTAAATGATAATGCTGATAACTACTGGATGTTTAGATTGCGGCACATGAACATTTTCCAAATTTAAATTTTCTTATACACATCCTACCCTACATAATGCATGCATATACAGCTTTCCGCCACTTAACCAATCATTAAACCTGTCCGATATCGCAGCAAAACCTTACTACGACAGCCCATTGTATTTTTCACAAGATCAGAGCTTCTGTCAGTCATTTCACTCTGCAGCAACCTTATTGAATTGTAGCAAATTAATTTCCTCCAGACACTGATTGATTCGTTTGTCAGTCAGCCTTAACAATTAATGGCTCACTCCAGACACCAGTGGCAAAAGAAATTGGCGCTCAAATGCTGACACAATCAAGCGCCACCATGCGGGGCACCTTGTAGGCGACCGATAGTTAAATTAGTGACACATTAGAGCACGGATGTGGGAGACGCCACTGGCTGCGTCGCCAGTAAGCATCAGGCACTAGAGACTTGCTTCCATTGAGTGAATCACTTCATTGAATTTGGCCACGAGCCCGCCAAAATGTTGTATCAAAGCTTTGCTGGGCATCAAGCGTCAAAAATAAATCGCGCGTCGGGAAAGTCATCAAGTTTCCGGCGAACGAGAAACGCCGAGATCACTTAATCTTAGAATTAGTCACCAAGTCCGCCGCCGCTCCGCCTTCCAGTTCGTGCGTAATTTTCCAAATTTCTTTTGAAATATTTTATTTGTTTTCGGAGTTTTTTTTTCGGTCCAATTGTCGCGTCAAAGACTGAGAGAGAATCTGCGCTGTCAAGTGATTAATGGGCGTCTATCGTCTAACGATACGTGAGTCATTAGCGAAACCAAGACGAGACCCCCCAATTCAAGCAAACCATGAATGAACTTGTGGAAGACGGCAGACGACAGGCGAATCAATCAGTTCTGGGAATCTACTGGTGCCCATGCCTGACTCGTTGGTGCTACAAATCAAATGAGATGTCTGCCACTATGGACACCACCTGGCGAGTTGTATGCTGCGTGAGGTTGGTCGCCCAAAGACCGCGACAAACATTCATTCGCTGCGGTATTGGGGACCATAAAAGATGTTTGCCAGAGGATCATTTGCGTGTGTGTGTCGGTGTTTATGGAGGACCTGTCACTAACAATGGTTTCTGTGGAATGGGGCCCCACAGAATTGCAACTTGTTTATTGGCCTAGACTGCGTGATCGGCGATCAATGGAAGACGCGAACAGCAATGCTGAATTCCTTGCGATACGCGATGTTCCCTCGATTTAAAGGGTTGTTCAGTTAAAGAGGAAGGCCCTATAATTGCTCGATGGAAGATTCTGTGGTTGTTGCCGATCACGCAACATCCTTTTGTCTTCGTTGGAATAAATTACCTCGGTGCTGCAACTCTGCAGAGATGTCGATGGAATCGTGTCCAAATGGTGGTATTACTCGAAATAGCCACCTGTTGTTGTTTGGCTTCTGCTTCGTCGTGTTCTTCTTCTGGATGGACAGCGAATGGGACATTTATCTAAGATCGCCGATCTTAATTGCATGTTGTGGTATGTAACGTTTAGAAGAAACGTATTTCTTCTGCTGCTGTTGTCGTTGTTTTATCAGAACGCGGCGACAAGCAGTCTTCGGTGATGGTGGAACTTCAAGAAGACACTGCAATAGACAAACATGTTTGGAGTCAAAGTGTGCTTGGGTTACAGGAGCACTCGCGTATTGTCAAGACGCGCTCTTTTAAGAAGGGAGTATTGAATTGTTGACGTTTTAATTGCTTGTCCTTGGACGCTTAGGAGGGATCAGTGCATTCATCTTGCTCGATGAAAGTATAAGCCGCTATTGGCAGAAAGGAGTTACTTTACCCAGAAACATTTAGGTTTAGTCCCCTGTTTGACGGCAAGCCAGCTTTGAACCTGCAAAGGTGAAAGATTGATCGGCCAGTCTCATTTGCCTCAAAATTTCAAAAATATCCACAATAAAAATGAAGAGTAAACGTAAGAGTTTTATGGAACTTTACCAAAGCCAAAAAGAGTGATTTGCGATCACTGCCTCAGGAGACTCATATTGTAAATAAAAAGAGAGATTGCGAACAGTAAACTTTGCCTTACGAGGTCGAACACACAAGAAGTGATATTTCTAATAAAATAGGAAAAGCAGTCTTGGAAATCAAAGCAGTAAAAGCTGCTGAATTTAGTTTCTTGTCAAATTTTATCGAAATACATTTCTTCATCTTATTGCAAAGTAAACACGTGTCAATGCCGCCAAATGCGAATCTCCTACCCTTAAAAAGAAGACAAATTCCAAAAAAAACAATAATCCATTTCGTTCGGAATAAATGAGCCAATATCGCGGAACTTTTTCGCCATTTAAAAGCTGATGTTCGAATAATCTTTTTGACAACTGTCGCGCCTTATTTTTGTAATCCGCTCATGCTTTGGGAAAAATCATGTTTGATGTACTGATTGGCTCCGGAAGGGCGGGAAGCAATGCGGCGAGCAACAATGTCTTCACCTAGCCAGCAAGCGAGCGAGCTTTTTACCGCACATAGTATTATCATTAGTATATTTATTGTCGGGATTGGCCACCCCTAAAAATTGGCCGCCCAATGCTCGAGACTAGTGAGCTGTAGGACAAACCCGCCACTGGTGGGATGATAGAAGCACTGCAGTCATGACATTTTCACAGGTTCCAAGACAAGCCCGATTTCTTTAAGGGGGTATTCTGTTCTAGAGGTATGAATTTCATGTAATTTTTGGAATGTCATAAAAAAAGGCAATAATATTTTTACTATCCATTTTTGATTAGTTATTTATGAACATAACAAGAATACAGAAAAAAAATAAATTCAACCCTCCAAGCAATCTGAAACAAAAAAAAAAACAGATTATTAATCTAGAATAATGTCGCAATGTCTGGAACTACGGAAAAGTTGCAAAGGTTTTTTTTCACAAAATGGCGACTGCCTGAAAACTAAAACAATTTGTTTTTGTACCACTTTGTTTGACAGTTTCGAATTTTTGAAAAAGAAAGTAATAGAAAGTTGCGGATGGGGATGGTTCCAGACAATAAAAATTAAAAAAGACCCCCTTAAAATTTCTGGTAAATCGGTCCAGTAGAACCTGATTAATAGGGGGTATTGCATTGAAAAAGACAGTTTCGAGAAAAACGCGTTTAAAGTTTCGCATAAGGTTTTTCGCAGTCTAAGTCATGAAATGATATTGTAGACTTACATTTATTCAATCTGCCATTCCTGCTTCATACATCGGACTTTCCTCGACTTCGAAAAAACTATTTTCCGCGTTTCTTTCTTCATATCGAGCAGTTCTGGCCTCCTCTGATGCACTCGTAAGCCAGGTGTCTTCCTGTGCCGTGAAATTGTCTTTTTGTTTGTCGATCTGGATGCGTAATCCTTTGCGTTTAGGATTTTTTATCCATTTTATTATATTAAAAAAAAATATTTCACAATAATTTTATTTCACTCACAGCACATATGTTCGCCCACTAGGTAAGAAGGTTAGAATTCAACTGTTAGCAGCTGGACGTAAGTGAACTCTAAATATACAAGATACAAGTTACCTTGGGTCCTTGTATTACAACATAGACAAAGGACAAACGGTTTTACTGAGAAATATGTATTCAGATAGACAGAGAATCCTTAATGTATTTTGTTCGATTAGTTCCGGCCGAAGCAGTTTCGATGCCGGGTCAGCAAAATACCGATATCTCCGAAAATAATTTGAATATTGAAAAATCTTCTTATAGATATATTCTTGAATAGTTCAACTTTGAAAATATAAAAAAAATAATCGATTTTTTTTTTAATTTCTAGGCTAGAATACCCCCTTGTTCCATTCCAAGACTTGTCCAAGCACTTGAACCTCTCTTTTGTTGGATGAAGATCTTGAGTCGCTTCCTGGCTACAGACAGACTGGGATAAAAATTTCGGTGTTGTAATCGATATGGAGTTCCTTGCTAACGATTCTTTATAAGTTCGGTCAAATTGTTACACATAAAAAGTCCAATTGGAGGCTCAAACGAGGGGGATGTACTTTTTGACTCTAAGTTTGGGTCATCTGTATGCTTCTGTTAATATCATTTGTTTTTCTTACACTGACAGCTCAGAAATTTGACAGAGCTCTAGAATAATATTTTTCCGAAACTGTTTTTCCTAACTTCTTAAGTTGGCGCTATGTTGCCAAAATAGAAAGAGAAGAGAGAATTTTGCAGCTATTGCCGAAAGTGTGCGTCTTGTCCCGAGGATCTACACGCGTCGAAGATCTCAGCAACTGAGGAATGATCGGACTCCCAAGGCAAAGAGAAGTAAGTGCATTCGAAAAAATTTTCTATTTCTTTCCAAAATCACAAAGAAATAAAATAAATATTTAAGAAAAGTTGAAGAAAAGGCTTTTATTTAAAGAAAACTTAAAAGAAAAAAAAATGCATTTTAGAATACATAGGTACGTTCCACGTTCAGAATAACCCTTTCCTTAGTCCTTCGTCATCATTACATAGGCGTTCGTTGATATGAAGGTAATTTCCAGGGACTTGTTTGAATAAAGATCTTTTCAAAATGTTAAATCTTTATACGTAAAGTTTTTCTGGACGTTTGTTAGTCACTGAACTCCTCCTAAACGACTGTACCGCTTTTGATGAAATTTTTTGTGGGTATCTGCTGGGCCCCTACCAATGTTTTTTGACTGATTAATTAAGACTGAAAAGTCAAGAATTAACCTTCTTCGAAAAATGACTTATTATGTTCATAGTTAGCGCTGATTTTCATTAAAATTTTCGGAGTGCAAAGTAACTTTACCCTTTGTTTAGAAAAAACTGAAGTTTGAGGTTTTTAAGTTTGATGATTTTAATTTTGGGAATATTTTCTTTAGTGCATGCAAGAATTTCATTAAACTGCTTGGCCATTTATTACTTTCTTTTTACTGTGCATTAGTGCTGCATGTGTAGAAAATTAATTTGTACAAAAGACAGAAGATAAAAATAGTTTGCGCTCAGTTCTTTTTCATAGGAAATAATTTTTACCACCCTATTTGAACGAAAAACCGACTTAAAAAATAAAAATCAAAAATGTTTTTGAAATTAATGTGAATATTGACAATTAGTCAATATACTTTTTGCGAATAAAGTTACGCCGATTAGTTTATAAGAGTGACATCCTTTTTTTGGAATTCGGAATAATTTTAACAGGGTGCTCAGTGATTTTATTTTAAAATAATTTTAATTTATAATAATTTGACAACCCAAATGACAGACCATTCTGCATTTAAGTGAAATGGATCAAAGTATTTTCTGGAGAATCAAGATTGGCTTAGAAAAAGTTTTCCAAAGATCTTACTGGATTAAGTGAATCAAATGATGTTAAGTCCCACAGATGCAGGCCAAAAAATTCACTGATTAATGAACTGCCAGTATCCAATATACTGTTTTTGATAATTGGCCCAAAACGCCATTATTGTTCTTATATGCAAAATAGACGAAGAAGGAGAATCGATAAATGCAAGAAGAATTTCGGCAACAGTTTGGAAAAATTATATATACACCAAAACAGGGATTCGGTTAGAATAATGACAGCAATTTATTCGTAAAAACAAAGACATTTTAATACATGAAAAGTTTCAAGAACTCGGAAAAACGAAGATTTGTGTTAAATGCCTACAGCCTCATCAGATCCGCTTATCTCAACCTTTTAAACTCGTTATGTCTCGGATAGAGCTTGAGCATTCATTATTTGAATATCTTCACCATATCCAGTATACATTAAAAAGTGTTTCTAGCATTCATTTTTTTATTTACATGCATTTACATCTTAAATTTAGTAATAGGACTACCGGTTGAAAATGTCTTTATTACAGACAACTTCATATTTATTACTCTGAGGTGAATGTTGACCAAGACAGCTGTCACATCAGAAACTTCATGTCATTGTCAAATTATTTCAGTCTAGGTTATTGGTCATTAGTGAAAACACACCAGTTTTTGTAAAGCCGTAAAATGACTACATTCGTGCCATGAAAACAAAATTTGCGGGAAGTTTTAATATGCTTCTTTCATTTAAAGAAAAAAACAACCGAAGCTTACCAGGGCTATACTATAGACGTTAGAATGTGTCAGCGGTGGTTTAAGCGGTTCAAAGATGGTGATTTCGACACCGAAGACAAAGAATGCCCCGGCCAGGTGAAAAAGTTTAAAGACCATGAATTGGAGACATTGCTCGATCAAGATCCGTCACAAACGCAAGAAGAACTTGCAAAATCACTTAGCGTCGCTCAGCAAACCATTTCCGATCATTTGAAAGCAATGGGAATGATCCGAAAGGTAGGACATTGGGTGCCGTATGAATTAAAGCCACGAGACGTCGAACGCCGATTTTGCACGTCCGAAATTCTGCTTGAACGCCACAAAAAGAAGTCTTTTTTGCATCGAATCGTCACTGGTGATGAAAAATGGGTACATTACGATAATCCAAAACGTCGGGCAACGTATGGATACCCCGGACATGCCTCAACATGCCTGAAGGAAAAACGGCCGGAAACGGTCCCAAGACACGATAAAGTTATTTTGCAACATGACAATGCTCGGCTACAGGTTGCAAATGTCGTCAAAACTTACCTTGAAACGCTCAAATGGGATGTACTTCCCCAACCGCCGTGTAGTCCAGACCTTGCGCCATCCGACCAGCACTTCCGTCATTTCGATGATGTTAAAAAATGAATCGGTTCGTGGATTGCGGCCAAACCGGTCGAATTTTTTAGAACGGGTATCCATGAAATGCCAGAAAAATGCCAGAAAAATGTGTGGCTAGCGATGGGCAATACTTTGAATATTGAATTTATATCAATTTTTCCTCAATAAAGCATTGATTTTTGAAAAAAACGACATTTTCAACCGATAGTCCTATTACTTTTTAGTGTTAAAAGTTTATTATTAACATCATTTAATGGCGGAAATGAAGCTGAGGTATACATTGAAGTTAAACCTATAATTATTAAACATAAAAGACATAACCCGTTGAGCTTTTTAAATTTTCTTTACAATTAATTACTAAATTAAATGACATGTTATTATAATAATTATAATCATATTCTTATTTTTTTATTATTATTTTATGTTTAATATTATTTTTGAATTCAAATCGACCAAGCATTACTCATAAAATATTTATCTAAATGTATAATGAATAAACCTAATAAATGAATAAGCAAATATACAAGAGTTCCCTCTCGCGCATACGATCCTGGCCGGACCACCAGAATTTCACTAACAGATTATTACATTGTATCGATTTCTACTCCTCAAACTCTTTCATTTGACTCCCATATTACTAGGGTTGAACAGAAAATGTAATCCACCGACTTGGAGCGGCGGCCATATTGAAATTCTTACCATATCGAGTGTTGCATATTTATTGAATTGAAGGTGAATACATAAGCATTTCAAATTACAAGCAGGTCTACCAAAATCCTGCAGTTTCCAGTGGTTTCAATGCAGCACCTTCTTAGAAACGAGTTTCAAAGAATCTTAAAACATGTCCCAAAACTCTTTCAAAGTGCGACGCCATTTTCTTCAAAAACATTCGCTTCAACTTCAATTGAAAAACCTTCCTTCAATTATGTCCATATTTCCGTGCAACTCATTAAATTGCGCCTCATCAGACCGCCTCAATAAATGTATCCATTCCCAAATAAGTAAACAACCCCAAACCGCTCACGAAATTACTTATCCCCTCCCTAATGAGTTTGGCCCCCCGTGAAAGGCAAGATTTAATTTTTCCTAATCGTTTTCGTAATTCTATATTGAGTCCGAGTCCGAGTCTTCGTAAAGAAGAGGGGTTACGAGGAGCGTCTACTCCAATAAAACTGAGCGAATTACTGCTTACTGCGCGGGGAGTTGTCCAACAAAATGTTTACTCACATCCTTTCCCATTAAAATAATGAGCGCTGCATCCTGGAATTTTATTCGCCAAAACGACGACGTGTGTGTCATTCGTCCGTCCGACATCCAACATGCTAAGCGCACAATGTGCACGACTTCAATGTACATACCGACAACGTTGAGTATTCCCGCTGTCCAAAGATTGGATCACCGACGCGATGCTGGCCAGGTAACCAAAGCGCGAACCAACATTCCTCCACCTGAACTAAATCTGTTGTAACCGAGTCCCTGGCTAGTGTATTGCCTTGCGGATAGGTTGACCATCATCCGCAACTGTTGCATTGTTGTTTTTGTGTTTCTGAAAATTAACATCGCATGCCATCAACTAATGAGGTCCATCCCAGTGGCTAGTGGCGGACCGAAGAGACGTACTGGCGAGCTTAATGTCGGGCTTCAATCCATAATTGCGCACGTTCTTATTTCGTTGCACATCGACGAGCTTTTGTTTACATTGCATCTTCAACTTCTCTCGGCAAAGGACGATGATGATGATCGGATCCTTGAGATTGGAACGACATGATTCACTTAGCGATGGGACGACATCGATTTATTCTTTGAAGAGGTTAAAATCGTGAGAGCCTCATCACTGTGCACTTTGCCTTTATCTCCACGGAGATAAAAAGTTCCCAGGTGAAATGAGGCTACGAGCGAATTACGTAGATTCTGCGCGACTATGTTGTCGTTTGCTGGATGTTTGCATAGCGTTAACGCCATCGGATTCGTAGGCTGGTCTAAAAATATAACGAAATGTGCCAAACGCAAATATCGACAGACGTAAATAGATACATTTGGCATTTGGGAGATGCATCACGAGATAAATTAATATTTGCGATGCGCTTTACTCGCTTATGGCATGGCAGTTCAGACGTAATTAAGCCAAGTTCTCCTCCTACAATAGAATCAGATTGCGTCTAAATATAGGTGTAATGTCTACGAAAGGAAATTGAATCATCTTTCTTATTTTGCGAACTTCTTGCGTTGATAAGCCTAGGCTCGATACAAAGAGGCCAATGATTCATTGAGTGAAAGGAGGCTTAAAATCATTTAAGACAAATCTTGAAGCTATGACTCTCTTCGACGTCTTGAGTCGGTCCGGAGACAAATCGAGAAACAAAGTTTATGAGCAATGAAGTCATTTAGGGAGTATTTTAGTCAACAGTAAACAAACAGTAAATGAGTATCGCACAGTTAAAAATTACTGCGAATCAGAAATCCCAGAGTCTAGAAAAACACTTGCTGCAGTCTAAAAAATAGGCACCCAGAAATTCCCTGTGAATTGTGGATGTCTTCTAGCAGCATGTTTGGGTATGAGGAAAACCCAATTCCAGCTGATGAAGGAGTTCTACTTCCCACTGTAGAAGGCTTGTTGGGGCCTAAAACGAGCAAAGAAGTCAACTGCGCATTAGATAGTTAACAAGCTGAACTTTTTTAATATGGCATGATCATTTGTCTTTTTTCAGAGGATGAAAAAGGATCACCACCTGAGATGGAGATGCCTTCACGCATTGACGCTTCTGCTTTCAGTTAGACAAACCGAGCTTGCCTGCGTCCGCGATTGTTTGATCCTTGAAAAGGAGGTTTGGATTATTATTATTATTATCCATTCTCTCGATGTGGCCGCGTCAGTATACTCGACGGATTTTTGACTTTCGGACTATATCCGTATCTTTGTACAGCTCGGAGAGTTCGCCCTTATATCTTCTCCTCTATTAGCCCTTCACGCAGATAGGATTACATATTCGACGATGGGTTTTTCTTTCGGAGGATCCCAATATTTGCTAAGCTGCGTTGCTTATCGTCAAGTATTCGGCTCCATAAGGTACCAGTAATTTTGTCTTTCTTGTTAGGAGTTTAAATCTTAAACCGAAGTAGCAACGGTTTAGGTCTTGCAACAATTACCGAGGAATATTCCTGCTTAACGTCTTATCCCATGAATTTTAAGAGCTTTTGAATCATTTTCGAAACACACAAATCGTCCAATGCAAGAGTTGCTTCCGACCCGCTATTTTTCCAATTTCAATTTTATTTATAAACACAGAATTTTATTATAAATACATAATTTAAATGAAAATTTATGAATGTAACTACAAAGAATGTATACGTTTAAGAAAAATAAAAGTACGTGTTTATTTTTGGATGGAACGCTTTATCCAAAAACGCCTTTTCTGCTTTTCCGCGTACCTTCTTTTGTAGAAGGATGTCCATTTTAGAGGCATAATTTTATTCAGCCCACTTAGGGGCCGTCCATTAATCACGTGATGTTTTTGTTCGAATTTTTTAACCCCCCTCCCCCTTGGTGATACATGGAGAGGCTTAAGACTACCCCCTCTCCCAACCCCTTTATCACGTGTATTTTTATTACCAATAAAAAATCTTAATTTTTTTGCAAATAATAAAATACAGCTCTAAATATCATCAAATTTTATTATAGAAAATTAAAGACTGCAATAAAAACGTTTGGAGGTAGACAGAAAGGTTGTAGATTGTTTTTGACTGACATAAAAATAATGAAAAAATGCGAAAAACTTTTTTGTACAAATACATGAACATGATTTAATGTTCAGTATCATCGAAGCATGGCTTAGCAAGACTTTCTTCAACATCAATCTCTGGATAAGTGTCCTGCGCGGCAGTTGTTGGCACAGTGCTTTGTTGACGATCAACATCGGTTTCATCAAGCCACTCGGCGTCATCATTTTCGCGAACTACGCAGAGAGTCCCTCTCGATCTACCGTTTGACCGTCGCGTAAGGACATTGTGCATCTCTACAATATTATTGCTCGGATTCAGTTGCTTGTGACAAGGCTAGGGCAATACAGGTCACAAATCAAATTGCCAAAGCCTTCATACTTTGGAGTAATTTAATAATTTAATAAAATAATCATGGTCTCACTACAAGGCGCTTTCGATTCCGAAAAATAAATACACGTGATATATTAGAACAACCCTTTCCCCCCTTGTGATATTTCGTGATGTTTAAAGGACCCTTCCGCCCTACCTCCTTTGGAGCAGCACGTGATTAATGGACAGCCCCTTAAGGGAAACTTTGTGCTTGAAATTATCAAAAAAACAATCTATTTTTTATTACGGATCCTTAATCTACATGTAAGTAGAAATAAATCTGTCGAAGCGTTTTCCGGATTCAGATATTGCAAACGCGTTTGAAGATGGCACCGTCAGCGCACTCTGGCCATTCACGGGACAAAGCCAGGATCGAACGCGCGAACAGGCAGGTGACCGACGCAGCAAAAAAGGTCCGGATTAAGCAGCGGAAAATGTTAGCAGTTAAAAGAAGAAACACATTTAGAAATGGCTGACATTCTCCTGACCGCTGTAATTAGCATATCGATCTGAAATATGGAGAGCATGCTCAAAAAATAGGTCTTCACGGAATGACGGATTGTTTTTTCGATGGATACATTTTTGCATTTATTATTTATCGCGAAATTTTATAACGCGAAAATTCGAGTTTCCGAAATTTGTACTAAACGAAAAACCCATCCGTCGTTCTATGACCAAAAGATCACATGCTTTGAATTTGTGTTTCAGATCCACAAAGAGGGGGCAGTGATGTCAGCCGTTTATCTCCCGCGCTTTGAGGACCTGTTTTCACGGAGCTCCAACGGCCGCCACTCAGAAAGCTTTACTCGTTTCCTTTGAAAAAATAAAATGTAAACACCTGAAATATGGCACTCCAAGTCTCCCTTAATATGTAATTTCCCCGCTTTATTGTTTGAAATTTTCACAACTTCTTTGTTTTCATTTTCATTTTCATCTTCTTCACTGTCTTCATTGTCATGTTCATCATCAGAAAACTCAATGAAGAGTTCATTTTGGCTAGTTGCCTATTTATTTATTTCATATGTGCATGTGCTTCCATTTGGATCAATGAATTTTATAAATGCCATGAATTCAATTTAAGTCAACGAGCGACGAATCAGTGTCAATTTGTTGTCGTGGCCGGTTTAAGTTTATCACTATCCCATCGGGATTCTGTCCATAATATTGACCAGCTCTTATTAAACTATTTCTCTTCAAAACCTCTCCAAGCTGTATCCAAACAGAAAACAGCATCTCGCAAATTGAATTTATTTTTAAGACTCCTGCAATATTTTTATCATTTTCCAGTAGAATGTGGGTCAACAATCGCTTTCTATATGCAACCCTTATATTCAATTTCTTTTCTTTACAGAAGCCATTTTAAATATTGAAAATCCTAAGCCACATAAACTACTCTTTAGCCTTCAAAGAACTTCAAAACAGTGACAACTTAACGCAACTTAAACGGCAGCAAAGTATGAATAATCAACAGGCACATTCAGTCTTCCCCGTTTAATTGCATCAGCCGTTTTATAAATTTTTTTCGGTCAATTATCCGGATAAGTCAATCAATCGTTAAATTAAACCAAAACCTTTTAATTACAAAAGTCGGCCAATAAAAAATAATATTGATGTAAGTATCTAAAAAACTACACATAAAAATTCCCGGGATCAATTATCGGAAAAATATGAAAAAACACAATCAAATTTGAATTCAATTTTTTAAATTTTTATTGAAAATAAAAGCTTATTAACAAAAAAAAATGTGACTTGAACATGTTAAAAAAAAAATGTAGTTTAAACAAATGAAAGTGATGAAAAGATGTTTATCAACAATTCTACGTGTGTACATGTCGTGGTTATAAATTAAGCCACTTCCGACCTAAGAACAATCGCTTTTTTACGTTTGCATAGTTTTACTTTTTAAAATATCGTGTTTCATAGTTTTTAGCTCAATTGTAAATTTGTTGCGCGGCAAAAAATGTGAGCGCAAGATTTATATAGAATGACAAATTCCTGAAGTTGTTGAAAATAACTTCTTCCACGTTCAAAATTCTACCTTCACCGAGAGTTTCTGAGATCTCAGCATCCGCTGATTTGTTGTCATTATATATCAAAAATATGTGAAATCCTGGGCTATGAACAAAGTTGTCTACGAGTTAAACGTCAACATCCGGCTGCTCTTTTTCTTCCTCTTGAAAGACACCTGCCTTTAAAAAAAACAAATTTGTAAGTAAGTTAGTTAGACTTAGTGAATCTTAGCTATGGATCTCAAAACCATTTGGACAAAGCTATATCCTAGAATTATTACCGATGGAAATAACACTAAATAAGGCAGACTACACACCAACTTATTATGATTTTGAAAAACACATTGACGTCGTTCTTCCGACAGAAGGAGTTTGGGATGAAAGATGAATTGCGGACTCGGGGCAGGTATCTTTTCAGAAGATCAGAAAATATGTATGGCCTTGAGACTACCGAATGACACTAGTATCTTTCAGGCAGAAATCTTCGCCATTAAGGAAGCGTGTCATCTAATCAGATCAACTTCCATATCCTCGAAAATAGTTCAAGACTGCCGCAAACAACTTGCTAGTATATCAGAAAGATACAAGGTAACCATAATTTGGGTTCCCGGACACAGTCACAGCCGCGGAGTTGCATATACCATAAGGACTAATCAAAGATTAAATTGAAGACATTTCCGGAAAATTTCTGACTTTGGTGGTCTCAACTAAACTATTGCACAAAGTCCAGGAAAACATGGCCGTTATTAAGTTTAAAATGGACTGATGATCTTCTTAGTCGGAACCGCATTGACATCGATAGGACACCACGCAAAAAGACTATTTTCTGTGCAACTACCCAGCGCTTGCAAACACTAGGCAACCCCTTTTTCGAGTTCCTCGTTGAAATATCCAATCAAACCATAAAGCAACTAAATAACTTTCTTAATCTAACACGATGGTTGTAAGAAAACTGTAATAACTTACGTTATTATACACAAAAAAAAGAGCTGTGGTACCAAAAGGGCTCATAGTGCTAATTTTGTTTTCCGAAGACCGCCACTGCACATACACACACAAGTAGCGTTGCCAATTTAGTGCTTTCAGCTTTCATTTCAGTGCTCAAAACATTATTTCAGTGCCCAAAATATCATTTTAGTGCTAGGGCGTTATTTTAGTGCATTCATTTCATTTTTAGTGCTTCATAAACTCCGTTTTTCAACGCTGAAATTTACCTTGTTTGCCACATTCCAATGTTGATTTCGAAAGAGTTTTTAGTCAAGTAAACCTAGTCGAAAGCAAACTTAAAATTCACTTTGGTTTGCAAAGAAATCAAAAATAATTTAATAGTTACAATTTTCCTGAAAGCGTGATTTGCAAAATTGGAACCTTTAAGTCATATACCTCTAAACTGATTTAATGGAACATCTTTTTTTTCTATACATAAATACTTGAATAAATTTATTTATATAACGAGAATATTGCTCGAGTTCGACAAGTAATCATGTGCGTCTAAATATAAAAACGCCTGAGGTGGTATGCATCCTCAATTCCCTTGAGTTGAGTTTGTAAAATATTTCGGGTTAGGATAAAACAATCCCGACATGAGTTCGTTCTCAATTACATTTGCCGATCGCGCAAAATGTTTCCAAAGAAAGCCCGGGATAACGTTGTCAATCCTAGAATCCAATAATCTTATGTTTTTTGCACATGCCGAAAGTCGGAATGAGTGCTTCTGTAAATTGCGTGCAAGCTTGCAAGCACTGTTTTTCGAAAACTCTATATTATGTTCCACCATACTGGACTCGCATAGGTCAGAATTGGTCGCACAAAGGCTTGGTAACACTTATTTATGACTAGAACTAAATAAATGTTTTGTTTTGTTTGGGGAACTGGAAAAATAATTTTGTTGGTGCCCAAGGTATCAAAATTAACGCTGAAAATATTAGGAACGGTGCTTTGGCTCAGAACAAACTTGGCAACACTGCACACAAGCATTTGGTTAGTGAGAGGAAACTTTAAAAATTACCTAAAACAATTTTGTATAATAGAAGGTGTTACAAGCCACCAACAAAACTTGTTTATATGCATTGCTTGCAAATATGTTATCGATTTGGAAAACTCTTGAATTGTCTTCTCTGCCTAAAAAGCTGCGAATTGTTACATTACAATATTTTGGCGATCGTATGCTCTGAAGCAATGAATAATACCTTGGTCGAGAGAGCGCATGATGGACGTTTGGAGGTAAAATTTGCATGTTAATATATTTCAAATTGTTTAACTTCTTATGGCAGGCAGCGTTATTGACGAAGAGAATTATTTTTTCGGCTCTGCTTCATCATTTCTTAATCGAGTGAATACAAAATTTGAGCTCCGTTCGATTGAAAAAAAAATTACAACGGCACCACTTTTTTCTTAAAACATCTTGGCGTTCTGCCCTTTCCAATGAGGATAACTTTTGTAAAATCCCCTGTTGCGAAGTAAGTCGGCCCTTGGATGATTTAAAACCCTGGACATTGGTTCCTTTTTTTGTCAATATGAATGTGGGTTAGGTTTTATAAAAAAAGACCTGACACTTCCGCGTTGAAAATATGAGTATCACTTTCAACAAAATTTGTTGTAAGATTGGAAATCTGAAGAGGACTTCTATTGCCATTGTCTTAACAACCCTTTAACAAGGCCTACAAAATAAAAATAAATAAATCAAAATAATAAAATAAGCTTCAGACCTGCAGTGGGTGTAAAATCCAGATTATTTTTTTCTTTTCCATCACAATATTGATAGTCACAGTTGCTGCTTTGAATATCATTTGTCCGAAGCAGGTTAAAAGAGGTTTTTCAAGTTCTTTGCGAGACCCGATTCTACTTAAGAATTCCAGAACTGCCGAAATCCATTTTGTAAAGCACTGTGAAGGTGAAGTTTTTTGTTCTACTTGTTTTTTGTTAGTACAAAAAGGTTAAAGTACTTTCGCTGGTCGCCCACTCCAGTGAAAGCTCCGGGCGTGAAGTTCATCCAAAAATTTCAAAAAGGCAAAATTTCCAGATTTACTCAAGGACTCAAAAGCCAGGCCCAAAAACAAATGCGCTACGTAGCCGTTTCAAGTAGATGCAAATGATGGTATCCATCGTACTGGACCATACAAATCAACAAATGGCCGAATTCTGGATTCCGGTAAAATTGATTTGGTTAGGCTCCTTGCCGTTGGTAGTACTTTACTTGGAATGAGTCATCCGCGTCGTCGACTGCACGAGGTGCTCCTAAAAGAATATGGGCACGACAAGATTTCAAGACAATCTTCTTGTTCTAAAAACATAAATTCACTTGACGGGAATTATTCAAGTCCGTGGAAAAAAACACACCCTATCTGCTCCCAACGGTGTTTCTCTTTTCCCTCTTGATTCGCCCAACTTTTTAGCAAACATTTTACTTCCTGATTGGATAATTTGATTCCTCGGGCAACTTCGTCATTCCCCCTACATCTTGACAAACGTATGCATTTCAAATTCATGATTCACTCCACTTCATCTAACCCTCAGCACATCGTTAACTGCCGAACGATTCAAAAAAGCTTCTCTCTACAAGTGCAAACATGGTCGCGTTGCGAAATACTCGTATCACGCGTTCAAGCGGTGCTTCAGCGAAATTCCATTCGCCCTCGTTCAGCCAAAAATAGTCCACTTGAGCCGCTAGCATTTTCTTTTTCTACAAAACTCAATTACTCTCAAAATATTTACCCAGAGTCCTTAGTACTCGTAGTCGTAGTAGGCCACAGGCTTGATACGAGTTAATCCATTTTGACGTCAACTGCCTGCTTCCTTTTACGTCGTCACCTACGTCACCTAAACCACCAAATGAACCGATTCCATTGTCATCACCATAGCCGCCTATCTCTCTGCGGAATGCAATAACAAGAGTCAATAACAATATCGCTGGTGTCATCGGAGAGCAACAATACCATCGTGGACAAGTTAATTTCATTCCAGATTCCAGCGAAATCCATGGCACCCAATCATTAGCCCTAATCAAATAATTAACGAGGCGCCAAAATATCGTAATGTCACGTTTTCATACCACGTGTGGTTTACTCACAGTACCGCCCGGACTGTCGCGTCCAGCGGACCCACCATAGTGACGCAAAAGATTCCCCCGACGTTGTCGTACTCATAGAGCAAAATATACATCGCCAGGCCAAGTTCGCTTCGTGTCAGAGTCACAGTCACAGTCGACGCGGTGCGCGATATCTATTTACGTGCCTATTCTTGACTGGCGTATTGCCGCTGCCGTAGCCGCGCAATCCGGCAAATCGGAAATGCCGATGTGCTGAAACCGTGGATGACATCTGTTTGTATCGGATGCGTGTCGTCGAACTGTATGGATACGTGGGTTACATGCGGCACAGGCGACACTTGCATTTTAATTGAGTCATCACAATCTTCATCATCATCAATGGGCGGGGGGCCTGGCGTGGCGGCGGCTAGCAATTTGCATTTCTTCGGAATGTCGGTGCGCACCGAATGCCGGTCTTATTATTGTTGGGCAATAAAGTTTGAAATTCACGGAAACGACCTTGGGTAATGAGCACAATTGATCGTAATGGCATAAGGACGGTCATGAGTCAGAACGAGTGTTTTGTATGACAAATGTTTTTCAACTGAGGAATGCCATTAACGCGATGTGTGAACGAAATCAATTTATTCGGAGAATCGTTAAGTTTCGTGCTAAATGAGTGATAAAAAATGTTTAAGCTTTTTTGTCATCGAACTGATAAACAAACGAATTTCACATGAAAAAATTTGTTGAACCTCTCAAGACTCCCAGGAATAAGTCCATATCTTCCAAGTACCAACTGGAATTTATGAAGTTAAAAATTTCAGGCTTATTCAAAAATGAACTGAAAAGATACAAACAATTTGAAAAACTACACATTTTTTTTGGTTTTGAATGATCGTGGGTGAAAATGTTCAAAAAACTCCAGTCAGAGGCATCAAATATTTTGCTACATGACCCTTATCCGGCCTATGCTCGTCTATGGATGCCCCGATGTGGTTCAACGTGGCTGCAAGCTTAGTGAAAAAGATTCGGTTGTTTGAAAGAAAATTCTATCCCAACGAGGGCAGACTTAATAAGATTGGATAATTTTATTATAAAGCTGACGCAAAATCACGTTGCAAGACAAATGAACCCGGTCAACAATCTGATCTCCGGGGCCTTCCACCCAAATGATATGAATCACGAAAGTGTGAGCCTTAACGGCTTTGTGCCCCCAGAGGCCTACTTCTACCAAGACTCGATAGTTCTGATTAAGAATAGATAAGCGGTTCTGCTAATCTTCCACATTGTCCGAAGAGCTGTGGATAACAAACTCAGCTATGAACGAGACGTCGCCAACAGTTCCGCAGAGAGTCTTCGGTTCAGTAGGGCGGTTTCAGATAGAAGTAGTACGCCAGCACCGAAAATTCTAGTGGCTGACAGAGCACAG
This sequence comes from Orthonevra nobilis, assembly GCA_963555765.1. Classification (NCBI taxonomy): domain Eukaryota; kingdom Metazoa; phylum Arthropoda; class Insecta; order Diptera; family Syrphidae; genus Orthonevra; species Orthonevra nobilis. Next base: position 34,520,621 of record OY743226.1, on the reverse strand, counting down.
GGAAGGAAGTCTTTCGTCACATCCTCCCATGGACGAGTAGCCTACAAGGCTGAGTTGGCCGCCGTCTCTATGTTACATAATTTTGTTTATTGCTTGTGCTGGGAGGTCCCGCTTGGATTCGCGGCTACTTTCTTAGCCTCGGAATCTGCTCTCGATGAAATTAAAGAAATCCTCAAGCTTAGCTATTTCTGTTTACGTCCCTCTTGACCTCCTGGTTTCCGGGTCAAATTTCGGAGAAAGTAACTGGATTACTAACGGATCCCAGGAGGAAGTATCCACTCTCAAGTTGTTGATACCGTACACGATTTCTCTTGACGTATCCATGATTGTTTTTAATTCAAAAGCATTTTCATTCCGAGTCGGTTTTAAGTTCAGCAATCTTTGGATCCAGTTGTTGACAAGTGCGGCAGGATTTTGAAAGCGCTTGGTTAGCAACTCTATAGCTGTCGCATAGTTGTTTGATGTCGGGGATAGGTGACTAACTATCCTGGCGGCTTCGCCCTTCAAATTTCCCATCAGATACTGGATACGCTCGACGTCGCTTAGAGTAGCATTCTGGTGAACTAGACGCTCGAACAGTTGCCAGAATGATTTCAATTCCTCGTACTTTCCGCTAAACGATGGGATGCTTATTGCTGGAAGCTTGATTTCCCCTGTGTGTAGATGGTTGTTGATGTACCGGTTGTTGCAGATGACATTCAGCTTCTTTAATTTGGATGTACGCATCTTGATACATCTGCTCCAACTCAATAAACATATTCATGATCGTATCCAGCTTCTTCTAATGATGACATAATGTCGTCCTTTATTAATTCAAGCTTAGTCCAGCAATCCGTTAGTTGGTCTAATTTGAATCTGAGGTAAACAGTACCTTACGGCTGAACACGAGATGGCGGTTGCGTTGAAGTTGCTGGTGTTGCCTGTTCACCAAATTGTTGTTGTTCAGTCTTCTGAAGCATCTGCTCTAATTTCCTCTTAAAGGTACTCTTGATGTCCTCATACCTCGTCTCGAACTGCTGAAAGAACTTCTGGGTGGAGTAGTCGTGCTGCGGCTTGGTTTTCCGCAGATCTTCGAAGTACCCATTGTCTATCTGGAAGTCGGTCCAGTACGCTCCCAACTGTTCCAGTCGTTTTTGCGAAGCACTCTTTAGAGTATTGCGATTCTCCATCCTTTTCGAAATTGGCCCACAACCGATGCACTTCTTCACTTATGCGGGTTTGTGAAAACGCGATATCCTCGAATTCACTCATTGTAATTTTTTAGGATGCTTACACTTTTACACAATTCATATATGTTCTCTTGTCTGGTACCGATTTATTTAACACTTTCCGGCTAATCTGGCTCGAAGGACCAAATGTAAAGTTCTACTCCTGAAAAAATTTTACTTTCTACTTAAAATCTAATCGCATAATGCAGTTTCACATTAGGTAAAAAAGAAAAGGCTCGGTTCGATTGATTAACAGCAGTGAGCGAAATAATTTATTAAGTTTCTTTTTATACAAAAATAAGTGCTGACTTAAACAGAAAAGTGGAGTTGGCAAAAAGGTGCAAAATTACAAAAAACTAAATACAAATAAACAAAAATAAGCTAACGTAAAAAAATATACAAAATATTGAAATTGCCAACTTGCAATAAATGTTATAAATGAAAATGAAATTTAATACAGTTGTTGATATGATGAACAACTAGTGGCTGACTTAATCAGGTTAAGCTCCTTTAGTTAAGTTTAGTATTGTGTATGTGCAAAAATTGGACATCCACATATATATATATTTTGTACGTAGGCTGCTAGATATATTTCTGGCCTAATAATGAAAATGCCAATATTTATCATCAAAAGTGGTTTTATTGTTTTTCAAAGTATTCTCCAGCATGATTTATACACTTTTGCATGCGCTCAAACATATTGTCGAAACGCTTTTTCACTCCGATTGAGACACCTCGAAAACATGGTTTTTGAACGCTTCAACAGCATGTTCTGGCGATGAAAATCGTTGACCACGCATTTTTTTCTTGATGTGCGGGAATAAGAAGAAGTCATTGGGTGCCATTGGGTCATCGCCACCTGTGGCAATCTTATAAACGTCTTTTGAAGCACCGCGATCGTATTTTTTTAATATTTCTCTGCACCAATCGACACGAGCCTTTTTTTGAGCGATTGTCAAATTGTGAGGGATTCAACGAGAACAAATCTTTTTTACGGCAAGGTGGTCATGCAATATTGAAGGTATGCTGGTGGGAGAAATGCCCATGGATGCCTCTATCTTACGGCAGGTCACATGACGATCTTGCATTATCTGTTCACGCACGGCATCAATGTTCTCTGGCACAACGGCCGTTTTTGGAAGACCTTCACGGAATTCGTCTTGGAACGAGCTTCGACCATGACTGAATTCATTAAACCAGTTTTCCACAGTGGTATAGGATAGTGCTTCATCGCCATACAAAGAATTAAAGTTCATCAGTGCACTCTTGTCGTGATAATCCAAGTCGAAAGTTGTGAGAAATGATCGCACGAAAGTGTTCACGAGTTAATTCCATTTTTTTGCCGAGATGAATTTTTAAAGTCTCTGTAAATAAAATAATTGACGATTAAATGACAACACGTTCTGAGTGATGTTATGCTAAAAAATGTCAAACTTTCCAATGGAAATGTCAGATTACACCTGGCAACACTTAGTGTTGCCTAGGCCAGAAATATATCTAGCAACTTACGCATATGTTGATACATGTGCGCATGTGTGTGTTTCTGCAAGTCTTGCATGTATACTTTAAGCTAGAAATAAGTAATATAAGTATTTCGGGTAGATTTAAGTTATTATAGGTTATTTTAAGTTAATAATTATAGTTTTAAATAAAAAACAAAATGCATTTTTAATTAAGTTTTTAAAACTTAATTTTCTTAGTTTTTAGTTTGCATTGGAACTAAGGTTAAGGAACTAAAGAGTATGTTAGTTTAAGTCGAAAGACATAGTTTAAGAAATAATTTAAGCTTAGAGCGCTTAATTGGCCAGTAAGTTAGATATAAACATCATGTTATTTAAGCAAGTTTTAAGCTATTTTTCCTAGCAATTAAGTTATTATCATGTAATATAGTAAATACAAATTGCACTAAATAAAAGGCACCAAATATGTACGTCAACTATGAAGTATATTTTGTGATCGAATCCGTTGGTACTTATTATATTGGGACTTCTCTTAATACGTATTCTCATATCAACAACGAAATTACTAGTCATTTGTGATACGTCTGCGTTTGTCAACTCTGCCATCAATGAACATTAAAATTCTAAAATTTTTTGATTTTTCAAATTGTTTCTATCTTTTCAGTTCATTTTCGAGTAAGCTTAAAAATTTAACTTTAAAATTTTCAGTTAACGCAGTGGGGTTTTTTTCAGTAAAATATTCTCTTTAATTTTTTCAGTTAGTAAATAAACTTTCCATTTAAATAAATACACGTTAATAAATTTTTCTCGAAAGTTAGGTTAGTTAAAAAATTATAGGGATCGATATTAAAATCGAATTCAATCTTGTGAAAGTTTCCTTATGTTAACTTAAAGTCTCTAGGTCATCAGTTCATGGGATCAATTCCAGCAAACGTTGACGCTTATTCTCAGAATCAACTGATAGCCTAGCCAGCTAATGTTTTCACGAGACTAAGGCTTACATTGTACATACGCTTGGTTTTTTGCAAATAAATATATGAGAGCCAAGGTCCAAAGCCGCCCGATCGAGTGTGGTATTTTGAACTTTATGAACTAATTCAACTCGACTGAGGACTAAAGGCGACATCATGCGTTAAATTTTTCCTTGAACCTGAAGCGCATCAAAATTACCCAACTCCTGGTTCATTATTTTGGATTATGTGATCCTCAAACCCAACATCTACCGCTTGTGGTAATTCTCCTGCTTCCAATTGATCCCTGCGAATTGTAGGCCACTCAAACTTTCGAATAACACCCATAGCACCGTTCATTGGACCATGGTGCTCAGGTTGCTTTTATAAGCGTTGTCGACAAGTATAATGTTCGAATTTATAATTAGTAATACAATATTGTCATCTTTCTTTTTCATACATAAATATAATTTGTTGAAGGTTGAATTTTTCGTTGTTTTTTTTTTCATACTTCAAATTACATGTAAATATACAAGTTCCATAAATTTTTGCAATCTTTTAATGACACGCTATACTTTGATGCTTACACCACTCTTAATGTTTTGAGATAAAAATGTTTAAGACATACAGTAGTGAGCACAGAAAGTGCAACACCCATTTTTGTCAAAAACATCATTTATAAATTTTAGGAAGGCTTAGGCGGTTTTTTCTCAATGACGTCGGTTCTCAATTACAGTAATTTTAGTGTTTGAAGTAATGGGAAAATTGATAATTTCGAAAATATGCTAAATTATGAACAACTAATAGAAGACCAAAAAAGTTGACTGTTACTGAAATAAGTAAAAAGGTTGGTTGCACCAAATCGACTGTGAGCAGGTAACTTAACAAACAAAAAAAAATTAGCCGGCAGAATTGAACGGGGAAAAAAGGGATAGGAAGGATTCGAAAGACATTTGAAGCGGGTGATCGAGTTTTACGCCAACTGTCAATGAGGAATCAATTCGTAACAGCGTGTTTGTGGAGTCAAGCGTTACATAAATTGGTGTACATACAGTGCGTCGATGGTTTTCGGAATTCGGCCTTATAACTCGCCGCCCCGCAAAAAACCCATGTTGACATCGAAGATGATGAAATCTCGGTTAGCTTGGGCAAAGCAAAATCTAAAATTGGAAAGAAATTGATTGGAAAAAAGTCATATTTTCGTACTACGGTATAGAAAGTGTGAACTCGAAAGTATACAAAAATATTTTGAACATTCTTTTGATACCATCCAAAACAGTACACCACTTTTTTGGTGCACTTCTGCTTTAATCCCTTATGAATTATGCTCAACAAAATAAAAAAAAATTCAATTCAATTTTGTCAAAGATTTTAGAAAATGGAAAGAAATTGCTCGACTGACAAGGTAATTCGTCGGACCCTAACCCTATTGAAAATCTCTGGTACATTATGGCATTAAAAATCAACAGCCAAATGCCTACCTCTGTCAAAATGCTCAATGGCGTGCTTGCAGAAGTTTGTTACAATTAAATGACCGTGGAACATCTTCACAGTTGTGTAGATTTAAAACCAAAGCGAATTCATGACGTCATAAAAAATAAATAAGGCGCTATAAAGTATTTGTATGTAAAAATCCAAAATGTTCATCTTTTATGGCCTTAAACACTGAAAATTTTTATTTTCTATTGCAAAGGAAATGTTGTTCTTTTTTCCACAATTTATTGAAAATCCCAATTCGCGGGATTTCTGCATCTGCAGCAAATCTTTGTGCAGTTATAACAATTATTGCAAAAGACTAATTGCCACAGCACGAAGAACTGAAAAGCCAGTTGGTTTTTTTTTTTCGTGTTGCAATTTCTGTGCAATTCAGTGCTCGGTATAATATGGCCCAAAAAATCGGTAATTTTACTCTTAGATTCAGATATACCCAGAGTCACTCGTAAATGAATGTAAAGACACCTCTCAAGCTGGAATCCATCAAGCCGTTTATGCTACAGAGCATGCCAAAAAATATACATGCATACACTCGAAAAACATAACTCTCTTTCCGGCACAGTCGGTTATAAACTAACTAAAACTATTTCAACAGTCCAATATTTCAGGCTTAAATAATCTGCTGAGGACACCATCGATTCTTGTAGGATCTGATCCTTCAGGGTCCCGGAAACAGCATTTTCAGTGCGTTATGATGATCTACCTTGTTGGCTTTTGCTTTTGCACTCTTTCGTGAGCCTGATGGCTGGGATTTTATGCTGTCCACTTTCTCAATATGGCCTACAGCTTTTTTTCATCCAGACTTTCGGATTTACATCCTTTGTCTAAAGGGCTACCGGCATGAATATTTTGAATAGCATGGTCTTGGTCCTTGCAGTTCCGATTTCTTATACTCGCTGTTTTGAGAAAGCGAGGAAGCATCGATTGACTTGAATAATCTTTCTCCAAGTGGGTGCCCAAATGACGACACAATATTTGTCCTGAGAAAACACTTCCTAGTTCGATGTTATGATGCCTATTGCTATTTCTTAATAGTGGTTAGAGTCAAAATAGCTCCCCTGAAGATTCTTGCATCCAGAATACTTGCCGAGCATTTTGGAACTATCCTTTGATATTTAATTTGGTTGGAAATTCGATTTGGAAGTCTTTTGATAGCCAGCTTGTTGTGTTTTAGAGGAAGTATTGTCCTGCCAATCACTGTTTTACCAGCACAGTTAGTTGTACTTTGCGTCCACGCCGTATATTTTTTTTCTCGTTCTTGGCATTGAAGTCCCCAAGTATGATCATTTTGACATCGTAATTCCCATAAGCTCTGTAGGATTCGCTCTAGAGCTCTCTTCCACGAAATCGTCAGCTTCGTCCTTGAGGGCATTTGCACTGACGTTTAAGTTTAAGAAAAATTTTATTTATGTGTCTATTTGCATTTTTAATTTTCGATCATAAATTCCAAAAAATGAACCACGTCTTAGGCAGTTTTGTTTCGCTTCTGTGAAGTACTTCAAAAAACTCAATATCCCAAAATTCCTTGCTTTAAACTATATATCCACTTATTACGATATCTCAAGTAAATAAAAAATAGCCTCAGACCAGCGTTCAGTGCCATTATCTGCGAGTTTTTGAATTGCAGAAAATTTTGAATGTAAGAAAATTGCAATTGACGTCCAATTTTGCAAAAGACATTAACTCTAGTTAAATAAAAAGTTAATTTTTTTTAAATAAATATACGATTTGAATAACTCAAGAGGTCTCGTCCGGAAAATAAACAAATGAAGATGTGCTCTGTCGTATGTTGCTAGCATCAGATCCATTTATACGAGTACTTCAAATAGCCTTTGATTAAGAAGTTTTGGAGTGAAAGTGTTTCTAAATTCGAGACCGAGTCAGATGACTCCGAAGCAGCTTTATCTTGATAGACTGTACAATAATATATAATGAAAGAAATTACGACCAACTCGCGCAACGAAGGTTCCTTTCACACTTTAAGGTTTGTATATACTTCGTCCATCACGGAAATCGAGCCTCGAAGAATTTTCCCGATTTTGTTCACATGAAGTTCCGGTCAAAAACAGCCTTGTCTTTTGACCACGCAGATTTAGAAGTTTGATTTTCTTACAGCTTTAAAGAGCCACAACGGTTAGTATTTGATATTAATTTCAACTTGACACCTCGACTTGTTCCTTGAGAAAAAGTGTGGTGACCGATAGACACTAAAGAAATGATTCCATTTTTACTTTTGGGGAACGGAATCTTGAAAAAGAACACGATTAAGCTGAAAACACACAAGCTCCACGACTTAAATGGCTCGACCACTTTGAGCGAAGGGAAAAAAATACTTCTGCTAAGAGTGTCCCCGGATCTTTGCAAAAAATCTCTAAATCTCCGATTCAAGGATCAATCAACAACAGACGATAGAAAGTAAGACCCCTTAAGAATCAATAACCGAATAATACAACATTTAGTCATTTTCGAGCTCCCTTCCAGTGTCCATAGCTTTGCAGCCTATCTTCATTTGACGGATTGCAAAAGTTTAACACAACCTTCCTTCCCTCTTTCTTAAGGAGTCTTTTTGATAAAGACTGGTTGCGCAAATCAGTCAGCTTAAAAATCGAAAACAGTTTTCATTTTATCGTTAGAAAGCCACCACCAGCTGGCAAGACTATTTCTCCACTGAATGTCCAACCAGGTGGTATCAGCATCACTTAAGCCACCACTCGAAGAGAGATTTTCCTCGAATGCAGCTCTGCCCCTTGGGACATAAATCATGCGATAAAAGTCCTAAGCCCCCGGTTGCTAATTGATATCAACGCCGCGACGCTAATAGTATGCGCAACGATTTGTGGCTCTTATCTGCGTCCACCTTTGCGGCAAAGCCACACAACACAAGCAAACATTTAGGATCACATTCGTATAGGTTCCATGTGCGGCGTATAAGTCTGCTTCCCCGGAAACGGCAGGATTCCACATGTGCCATTGACAACTCACCGCTCCTCAACCACAGGCAGCCAATGTCTAGTTAATAGCTTCATAGCCCGATAAGCCTATCTGTGGAATGGGAATTGCACCATTATACATCAATACGACAACATCGTTCTGGTAATTGCCGCGGCCGGTGTGCGGTTACAAATTGCCAGTCGAATTGGGCCGAATACAGGCCCTCCATTCCGTCCACAACAACACTACTTGACCAGACGACTTGTCGAAGTGGCTCAGCTCATTTCGGTTTGGTTTTATGATGAGTCGAGTGAGTTGAATGTCAAGGGACAGCGCTTTCAGGTTTCTAGTGTCAAGTTTCAATCGGAATAGCCTTGTGCGGCTTTTAGCTTTCGCGGGTAGTGGGAGGTTCAAATTCAAGAAGCCTTCAATGATTGTTTAGTCGAAAAACGTTGCCAAGAGTGACGTGGTTCACGTCTCGATGGTGGTCGCGTATTTATTGTCTACACGAGGACTTGTGGAATTTTAACTTCTTTATTGTTCCGCCGCCGCGCCGCTGATTTGCCAAAAGGAATTCGATTAAGCTGCGTATGAGTGTGTGTGTTCTTTGGCAAAGGAAGAAACTTTTGGGGCCACCGACGAAGTAGATTTAGCGTGCTGTGTTCAGGTCCCAAAGGATCATCAGCGTCGGAATCTTAAGACAATGGAAGAAAATCATGATTGGAGCAATCATTCCCGCGATGTAGCCCGCGGGCTATTTTATTTCTTTTCTTTTCTTGTTTTTTTGGAAGAAGACTTCCTCGAGATGCAAACAGAATATTGTTGTAGGATGTGAATGACCAACCGTAGAGACAGAATGGAAAGGAATTTTAATGCAGTTGCGCGAACAATGCCCCTGTCCTGTCCGAACTGAATTCTTGGATGATGTTAGTTTGTGTTTTTTTTTTTGTAACGAAATTTGCCCTGGGACAAAGGAAGGGTCAAGAGGTTGTTGAGCATAAGGGACAATGCACACATACATGTATGCATATTCCTTTTCAACTTGGAATGCCAGATGTTGTCTTTTTTCTTGTTGCCGAATTGATTACGGAATGAAAGATGGGTTTTCAGTGGGCGTTATAAATCTGTGAACAGGATCGGATTTTGAAGCTCTCCAGTTCATCTTTATTAATTATTGTACCCTGAAGAACACTAAGCTTATATAATGGAGTTTCATAAAAGCTAGAAATACGAATGGGATATTGATCTGATGTGAAACAATTCCATTCCTGGTCAGAATGTAACACAAGTCCTCTGGCAAAAGGATTCTAGCTTGGACTTCATTCTCAGAAGAGCTTCATTTTATAAGAGCCTACTTTTCAGATAAATGCATCAATAGGGTACAAGTTTGAGAGTATAAGATATGAACATTTATCTGATTATTTTTAAATTCTGTCTTGTCAGTATTTGCCAGTGGTAACTCTATTGGCTTATCATGCTGATAGTAGAATGGTGAAGCAATCTTTTAAAAAACAAATCAGGTGAGTAAATCAGCAGTACATGTAGAGTTGCGAATAAAATACTGCGAATTTAGCGAAGGCAAATAATTACGTTCATCATCCTGGACTCCATCCACGATACATTCGTAGCCAAAATACACCAAAGTTCCAAACCGCTATACAATTATTCAATTCTTCTCCCAATCCTTTTGCTCGCTCTTTATTAAATGCACTGTAACGGTAGTAAAAGTCGATTTAAAGCGAGCAAATCAAATTAGAATAAGATGGAATTAATAAGCGAAACAAAGCCAAACCAGAGACACCACATGAGACAAGAGGTGAGCGACCAAACTCACCTCACAAACTGTCGCTTTTGTTTTATGAATAACAATCTTTATTATGGTGGAATGCAGAGACTCATTAGCAGCATGTGCCATGTGCATCACTCTCCGAAGAGAATGGAATAAAAGCTCATGAAAATGGATAATCATGCCTTTAGGGAGGTCTGGATTTTCGTGTTGAAAAACAAATAATTGGCCAGATATTTGGTCGATGGTTTGAACGGAATTTCGGCTGATTCTGTTACGGGGTTTTCTTCATCCTAGCCCAAGATAACCATTTTCTTAAAAACAATGCAGAAGCTTGAAAAATTTAGACTTCTAAGGCTCATGCACGGTTTACCATTTGCGTCGGAGATGTCATCGGGCGTAATTTTGAAATGTTGAAAGCCCGCTATCAGGTGCCCTGAAACTAAACCAGCTGTGTGGACGCAGGGTTCAGAGTTCATTTCAGATTGATATATTTTCCCTACAATATAAAGTGTGAGGTCTGATAAAGGAGTTTGCCGCAAGTGCTTTTATTCACTTCAATCTGAACATAAACAAGCCTGCTAGCTTATCCCTTAAAACTTTTGAAGAACACGTGGGACGCAATGTAAGACCTGGTTGATGTTAGTCACTGCTCTAAGCTAAATCAGCTGCAGACTTTCTACACCTGGCCGCTTAACCAGTTCGCAAAGCACCTTCGTTAGATGTAAGCCTCTTATGACCAGTGTCCCTCGAAACCAAGTTGTTGTAAGTTTTAATTCAATTTGCCAACCAAATTGACTAATCTCCGTCGTCTTTGTTAATAAAATTAAAGCCGTGACCAAACTAAAAGTGTCTCCATCTATTCATCAGCTCAGGCCTCGTAATTAACGCGCTGCTGGGTGCAAATGGGATATCACCACAAATCCGACTCTCAGACTCACGCCGAAGGCGTTCGTGCCAATATGTTTAATTTTTGACCGTTGTGTTTTTCCTCGCCCAACCACCCTGTAGCTGCAGGGGTATTGTTCCGGTAAAGCAACTAATTAATTACTATAATTTAGCATGATTTCTCTTTAATTTATCGGCATCCTCTAAAGTTGGCGGCTTCGAAGTGCCTATAAATAATGAACAAAAATGGTGCAGGAAAAATGTTCGCTTTTCACGAGATTAATGGAGACCGGGACACGCCAGCTGTGAAGACACTACCCCCTCTGGTAGTGAAATTATCTAAAAGTGTTGCCGATGTCGTTTGTCGCCGATCATTTGATGGTTTGATTGCTTGTCGCGCAGATCGCTAGCCAGGCGGTTGGCTAGGAAAAATTACTTAATCCGGTCGGGTAGTAATTTCATCATTAGAAAACATAAAGGCCGACAAATGTCCATCCGCCATGAATGGCGGATAATGGACGCCGTAATGCGTCACTGGAGCAGCAATCCGATTAACATGTCACGCCGAGTATGGTGGTGAATAATGACAGTAATGTTGGGCATCATGGTGAGGAAGCAGCCCTGGTGAAGCAAGGCTAGAGGTGTTTGGTTGTTTTTTTTGTTTTATTTCGCACTTGTTGTACCTGCTCTTCGGGCGGTTCCGCTGGTTACACTGGACGAACCAAGAAATATGATCACTAGAGAGTCTGGTCATTTAAATTGAGATTAATGATGGTGCACAGCAGTGCAGCTGGTATAGTGGGGGGATTACCATTCTCGATCTCAGGTGCGCTGTTGGAAGTTAGCTTTAGCTTGGCATCCTGTTGTTGAGTCTATGCTGGGAGTGTGGCTTAGAAGGAAGCTCTAATGAGGATATTATCTGTGAGAAAGAAATATCAATGAAAGCAATTTGCTCAGGATTTTATAAGAAAGTGGCTTTTACTTTTTTCGAGTTTAAATTGATGAGTCAAATAAGAAGCTTTATCTTTCTTGCTTGAAGACTTACGGGATTACTTTGGAAACATTCAAGAAAAGAGTTTGTGTTGTCAAGTTTTGTCAGCCCTTTATTATATTATGTTACACCAGTGGCAAAAAAGATATATTCATGACACAAGCTGACTTTAATACCGCTCGACCACGAGGCAAGTAGATGAGGAAGCTCTTAACTTGCTTCCTGACAACGATACAGCATCTGCTATATCGAGCGATATCGCACTGCTGACACAGAGACAATTTTTCAACCAGTGAAGGACGACTTGACTATAGGTAGGTCCCCTGTCTACCGAACTTTGACAGTTACTAGCGGCCATATTGTTGAGGATACATCTGTCAAATTGACTGTCATTTATTCAGTCTATTTTGCCAAAACAATATGGATGAATATGGCGTTCAACAACACGTGCAAACAATAAAATTGCTTTATTAAAATAGGTGTTCTTCCATTTTACGGTCGCCATAATCGTCCTTCCGAGAGGACTATTCGCAGTGTGATAGGTAAATTTGAGTCCAATGGTTCAGTTAAACGAATTTAGCCTCGTTATTTGAGCATGCATCCGTACAAAATTCAACTGACCAAGGAGCTGAAGGAAAACGACCATGACGACGACCGTGTGTTCGCCGAATGAGTTGGAAACTGACCCTAAATTTAATCGAAAAATCATCTTCAACGATGAGTCCGATTACTGGATGAATGGGTACGTCATCAAACAAAATTGTTGAATTTGGGACGATACCAATCCACATTAGATCCAAGTGCGTCCAACGCATCCCGAAAAAGTCATTTTTTGGTGTGGATTTTGGGCTTGCAGCGTGGTTGGTCCATATTTCTTAGTTTGATAATTAGATAATTAGATAATTATAATAGAATTGGATCAAAGCCAACATAACCAATGGCATCGGTTAAAATTTAACCTGATTTATGATCCGGAGCCATTGAAAATTTGACATTTCGGATACGCTGGCAAATATCAATTGGGTTACCTGGATTCTCCTTAACATACAGAGAACCAGACAACTACTAAACCTGAATCGGTAGTAGTTTCTTAAGTGTGCTATTACCTGCACTCACGGGAAACTGAGTCATTGGCATACATGCTTCAAGGTTGGGCGTACAGTCAAATGACTTCTGCGGAAGATGTTGCTCGGAGGAAAATAGAGAATTCTGGGTTCCCATTCCTTCAGAAAGAAGAAATCAATCTAAAAATCCTCCCTCTCTCCTTCCAAATACTGGCATGTAGGTGATCCATGCATCCCGCGCAGTATGATAGGAAGCCAAAACACAAACTGTGCCTTATATCACCCGCTAATACCTACCTTCATATCTACGACTTTTAACAACAGGGGCCAACCGCGAGTCGAACATGCACACGAAGGGTTCCATACCACCCCGTAATATTTTATCAAAGCTTTTTTTTTTTTTTTAAAAATTTCTCCTAACCAACTTCTTGGCCTAGAATTGAGTTGAGAGAAATGCATGTTTTTGAATAATTTACATTATTTTTATTATATATTGTTATAGTGGCCATAGAAATAAACCATCTGTGAAAATTGTAAATGTCTACCTATTACGGCCTTCTAACGAACGGTCGGACTGACAGCGGAGTCTCTTTAGTAGGGTTCCCTAAAAAGTAATTCAAAATTTTGAAATAAAATTAAACCACAGAGAAATGGGATAAAAATATTGCAAGAAAAGACTAGAGCGAGTGTGCTAGTTCAAGACTAGAAAAAGAAAAATCGTATGGGAGGGTGAAGGCGGGAGAGGCAATTTTCTGAAAAATGAAATGAAATTAAAATGAAAGCACGTACTTTGTTCTGTAATATTCAATGCTTTTGTTAATATTTTAGTCAAATCCCGCAAACGTGGTGCCAAAATGTGTCTTAGTTTTTTGAGGAAATTTACTTATTTACTTATAAAAACACTTTTGTGGGTTTTTCTAAGTTTGAACTCTAAGGTCATGAATTATTAAATGATCGGATTTTCACCTTTTAAAATTTTACCTATCCTCCTGGTGTCAAATGAGAGATTGCGTCCTACTTTATCCAACGTTTCTCTTAGTGTGTTCATCCAGCAGATGACTTTTTTTGCCTCCGATACTTCAGCACTCCATGTCCCGACGGTTTTGAAATCTCGAAAAAAGGTTAACGCCTGGCACAACGTTGTTAGGTTTGCCAACGTTTTGTGTTTACTATTTGTCCTGAAAATATTGAAATAAGACTCGAATACAATATCCTTGCACATTAATGTGCATTTTAGTAAAGCATGCTTTGGTTTTTTTTACTTTAATATTACAAACCTTTATTTATTGGCTTCAGCGAGTAGTCAGGTCAATTCATCAATTGAAATTGAAAAAGAGGCCCGATAAAATAATTATTTTTTATTTGCTTACAGGATAAAGGATATCCGCTCATTTAATAATTGTCCTTAGAGTCGAAACCGAGACGAAATCAGAAATCATTTTTCTGAGATAAAAGTACACTTCATTGATTTCTAATTTCTCAAAAACTTAGACACGTTTTAGCATAATGTTTTTAAGGTTTGATTTACAACAAATAATATTGAAAAAAAAGTAAAATGAGAAGATTTATTTCTCAAAAACAATTTACTAAAACAACTTGACTCAAACACTATATTGAAAAAATGGACTCCGACTTTTGAAAAAGCTACATAACGTTATAGCATGTGTTTTTAACCATTTTAAGGGTTCCGTACCCAAAAGGTCCAAGGGAACCCTATTGCTAAGCCTCCGCTGTCCGTCCATTCGTCTATCATAGTAGATAATAAGTCATGGGGCAACTTTTTAACTATTTAAAGTGTGCAATCTTTTCGTCCATTCAACACAATGTCAATCGAATTCCTATAAGAAAAAAAACGCATTTTGCAACTTTTGGAACGAATGTCAAAATGTTTCTACCCAACCAAATGAAGTTCCACATCCATTTTTCAGAATCCGAAGAAATCAACCAAAATGTAATTTAATAAAAGTAAATTATTAAATGTGTTTGAGTTGTTTCTGTCACGGCTTCAACAAATCTCTTAACACAGTGGGTTGCAAAATGAAGATAATATATAAACAGTGAATTTTTTTTTTTTTAAATAGTGCTATAGTGCTCAAGGGATTTGAAGTACCCTTAAAGTGTTTTTTACATAGCACGAGCAGAAGCGAAAGGGAGAGAAAGGAGGTACCAGTGCACATTGGTTTTAAATTGTTGTAGGTTGCAGTGCAAAGGAAAAATAGAGCGAGGTAACGCATTCCACATGCGCATTGTGCGGCTTATAAAAGAATTTCTAAATTTCACAGTGCGCCCGAAAGTAGGCTTTAGGGTAAACTGATGAGCATTCGATGATGTACGGGTGTTGCGAGTGAATTTCTGGAGGGGCGGAATGCAATTAGCTATTTCGACCGAGCATTGGTGGTAGAAATAGCGATAAAACAGAGTCAAGCAAGACACATTTCGACGCTGTTCCAGCAAGTGAATTGTTTTCGATATGTTGTCATCGTCTAAGAGTTTTATCGCTCGCTTTTGAATCCTATCTAGGAGTTGCAAGGTGGTCTTGGGTGCACCTGCCCAGATGTGAGCGTTGTACTCCATTTTAGGCCGAATAAAAGCCTTATTAATTATGGCTAAATCAGAAGGGGTAAAAAACTTTTTGCACCGGTTTAGAAAACCTAAGCATTTCGCTGCATTCTTGGCTATATCGAATATGTGGTCATTCCAACGTAGGCTAGAATTGACGCACATACTGAGCATTGAAAGTTTTTTGGTTTCCTCGACGCAAGTGCCATTCATGGACAATGGCTGGGTATAAGGGTTTCGCTTTGATGACATAAGACAGCATTGGGTTTTGGAAGCATTAAATTCTACTCGGTTAGCTAGACCCCATTTGATTATGCTGTCAATATCAGAATTTAATGTGTTAAACTACGTTGTCGTTCGATGTCCACGTCCGAAGAGCAGCGGCGTGAATCATTAAACGCATATGAGAAACTGAGGGTACTGAGGCAGATGACATCTGCGAAGGAAAATATTGGATTAGATGTGATGGACAAGAGATCGTTAATGAAAATTAAAAAGAGAGTCGAAGGCAAAATTGAGCCTTGGGGAACACCAGCATTTATATGGTGAATTTCAGACTTGAAACCGTCCAATACAACTTGTATTGTACGATTCGAAAGGTAGTTTCTAATCCATCGAAGAAGAGACTCACCGATCCCTTATACACGAATTTTCGACAAAAAAGCCGGATGCCAGACTCTGTCAAATGCCTTTGAAATATCGAGTGCAACTATCTTTGTTTCACCGAAGTTATGTATAGATTGGTTCCACTTTTCAGTGAGACAAGTCATCAAATCACCAGTGGACCTGTTGCTACGAAAACCGTACTGCCGGTCATTAAGAAGTTTTCGTGATTCAAAATATTTCATAAGCTGACGATTAATCAGCGTTTCCATGACCTTAGAAAGAAGGGACGTAAGAGCTAGAGGGTCTGTAATTGGAGGGAGAAGAAGAAACCTTTTTTAGGGACAAGCTGGACAAATGCAGTTTTCCATCTGCTCGGAAAGAGACCTGAGGAGTAGAAAAGATGAAAGAGCTTACGCAGTGGTTTTGCCAGCGTAGAGGAACACCTCTTCAGAACTTTAGGGGAAATACCATCTGGACCAGCGGATTTGTGTATGTCTAAATTTGTCTATCACTTCTTTAGCGCAATTTCTTGAATACCTTGACAACTATAAAAGTAGAAACAATGCCGTGCTCGAGCGCTCGCGATTTGACAAATGAGATCTTATGTGGTTACACATCATGTGACCTCTCGCGTTTGGTTGGCGTTTGAGCGTAAATATCGTAAGCACCACCTCAACGTCGAAGTAGAGCAACTCTCTACTTTTGTGGCGCGTTTGACAGCTCACTACCAGCTGATTTTTTTTTTAATAGAATTTTTCTTGGACTTGTCCGATGTTGACAACAGGGTCAGCCATTGTTTTGGAAATGAGTTCATTCATTTTGACTTGGCTGCAGAAAGGTTCTTAAACTCGTAAATTGAAATTTATCTTCAGAACAATTATCCCCATTATAATTGTGTTTTCTGATCTTACCAATCTGAACTGCGAAATCATGACCTACGAATTCGAGAAAACAGCACATGATTCGGTCATATTCCTAACCTCTCAACGCGCGACCGTCATGAAGTCACATTGTGTGTTAAAAGCTTTGAAGTCGTGCGTTGTGACGTTGTGAGTTTCTCATAAGTTGGGAGAAAGCCTGTCAAAGGCGCGACGGCGCGTGGCCCCCATATTGTGATTTGCCCTTTTGGATGGGGAAAATGAGATTCGCACTAACACCACTACAATTTGACGTTCATCAACAAATTTCGAACGAATTTTTCACACGGCTTGAGATGAATTCCTTGCGTGAATTTACCAAAAAGAAATGTGTCGGAATCATAGATTCACACTGTTTAGGTAGAAGTTCTTGTTCTTATTGGAATTATAAGTAAACCGATGTCGAGCTTTCACCTTGCCTGGCTTAATCTAAAATTAAAGAAACACGGAACCCTTCATGTGAGAGTGAATTCTTACTTGGCTAGTGTTTTTTATTCTTCTACATTAAGTGGGTAGGTAAATAGGTAAGTGTGATTGTTACATCTGAAACAGTTGTGACCCACTTAGATTCTGTTTGGATCCATTGTGTTATCACTTACCGGTGATTTATACACCGAATCCTCATTGGCAAGGGGACTAACTGATACCTTAGAAATTCCTGAATGGTATCCAAGTGGTCTCTGTAGAGATTGTCCACTTTATTACCGGGTATAACCAGTTTTTTTCTTAATGAATTTTGCTTTATTTTGAATTTTTATATCTGACATATCTTCTAGGTTGCCGAATGAGTAGCTTCCTAGCGTGCTTTTCCTCGTTTTTGCGAGGGCGGGACAGGTGCCTAGGTAGTGTAGTACGCTTTCTACTTCTTCCTCGTCCGTGCAGCTCCTGCAAAAGTCATTATGGAGGGCTCCCATTCTAAGTGCGTGTTAGCCCATGATACAGTGACCTGTGATAATTCCTACGACCTTACTCATTAAATTTCTGTTAAGGCTAAGGAGTGTACTTGTCTTTTTTTGGATAAATGAGCGGCCAAATTTGTCTCGAAGTCCTACAAGTGTCTAGTTCCTATTAAGCATAGTGTTTATTGCTCACCCCTATTTCAGCTAGCTCGTCGACTCTTTCATTGCCTGGAGTACTACTATGCCCAGGGACCCAACAAAGGGTCTCCCTCAGAGATAGGCGGCAAAGTTTTACCATCGCGGATTTAATTGATGGTGTGTCCAGAGCCTTTTTGGCCGCCTGACTGTCTATGTGCATGACGATAGATACCCCGACTATCGGATTCATTGACAGAAAGTGGTGAACCTCTTTAGCTTCTGCCTGGAATACACTGCAGTGGTTGGGCAATCGAAGCGACAGAGAGAAGGATATCTCCGGCGAGATCGCGGCGATCGTTTTGGAACCGTCGATGTAAACTTCTAGATTGGCAGATTTTCTGACTATATTTTTCGACCAGTCATCCCTATCTCGGATCAGTATTTTGTAACCCGATTCGAAGTCTAGAGTGGGTGTGATATAATCTGTATGTCTCGGAATTTTCGCATGACCTGGGCTATGTGTTCTGCTCCAGTGGTTACACTCAGTCAACCTTATCGCTGCCTTGGTAGCTATCAGTTTCCCTTATATTCCATGGGAAGCAGTTCTAGCATAACTTCCATGGCGGTTGAAGGTGTGGAACGAAGTGCCCCCGTGATGCATAAACAAGCCGATCCTTGGATTCTGCCTATATTTCTCTGATTTTCTTTTATATTCATTGCTATCCACCATATGAGGATAGCATATGTTAGGATTGGTCTGACAACAGCAGTAAACATCCAGTGCGTCAATCTCGGTTTCAGTCCCCATTTGGGGCCGAGGACCCTCTTGCATGTTTATAAAGCCACCGCTGCCTTCCTTAAACGGTCTTGAAGGTTTGGTTTCCAGCTTAGTTTGCGCCTAGGTATTTGGCTTGACTATATTAAGTAAATTTTTCGAAAAATTGTCCCCTCCTGCCTAAACGGAGGAAGTAGGACCTTAATTCTAAAATTCGATCTTTTTCTTGTCTTGAACTAATCTACTCGCTCTTGCCGCACATTATGGCAGTGAATTTCTACTGAGGATTAAGCTTTCGGCGACAAGATGCAAGGAACTCGAATCACAAGTCCATACAAAGTCGCCAGCGTCTGTCAATTAATCTTTGTCGCTAAGTTGTTTTTTTTTTCAATGAAGCGTCAACTTTTCATTTCGCCCAGCATACACCATTAATAACGCAAGCACACGTATGAGTACCCGTATGCTTGTTAAACAAAACGTTTACATACGCCTAGAACGGACTTTCCCGCATGCAACTCGAGACGGTTGCAACTCTAGGCGGTTGCACTTAACAGATGACTGGCCCATAGAGTGTCGGAAGTCGGCAGTCGGTAGTTGGGAGTCCGGAGAGTCGGCCGGGACAATCGATCGGTGCCAAAATCAAATGCTAATGCATTCACAAGGCCGTCTCAATAAATCATCCGAGTTATTGGTTTTGCCAACAGCATCGTCCCCAGCACCCATTTGGCTTATTTGTTTTTCTGTTTAATGAATTCATATCCATCAGATCAGAGCCAGAAAGGGAAATGAAGGCATGCAGCGTTTTGATTGTTGTTTTATTAATGTGCATCCATTAAATTAATTGGAGTGTCAACGTTTTGTTGCGCTGCACCTGAGGCCTGCCTCCTTCCTCCGGCTCTGCGGTGAGCATACTCGTAAACCAGCATCGGCTAATTGTCTTTTCCGATGCAATTAGTTTGTTTATGGCACTGTTTTCTCGGGTAATTAATTGGAAATATATTTGATTTAAATTTTATTCAGCGACTGGATTTCGCGTGCATTTTTTAATAAAAATTTATTATGATTGAATTGCGCGCGCCGCTTGCGCATGCCGCCCACTATGAATACTCGAATAGCCGCGCGGGGGTTGCAATATTGTGGCGGGGTCAGCGTGTGGCCGTCCGTGTGTGGTGCCATGTGGTTTGATTTTCTTCTGTCAGATTGTGTGCCGGAAATTCTTTTCTTTCACCAAAGAAATAATAATAAGACTGACAACTGTCTGGTGCCTTGAAGCACTTTAGGTGGCACTTGGGTGGTTCATTAGGCTTAATTGCACACGCGCGGATGTAGCTGGAATGGAATCAGTTTCTATGTAAATTAAGTGGTTACACGGTTTTTTTTTGGTTAAAATTTCACTTGTTAGTCACGCGCACATTGGACTGAGATTGGTATGGACTGAAAAAGGCGTAGATAAAGGTCCTCCAGAGAAGTAGAAGAATCTGAAATAAACCTACATATTTTAATAACGTAGTGGCTGCTGTAAGTTGCATACTTAAAATGTTTGAGAATCAAATTTCTAGGCCCGGAAAAAGCAAATGTGTCGCCAGATCCTAATTCGACTGTAAACGTTCAGATTAAAACTTTTTGCTTAACCAAGTGTTCTTCGGGTTCATTTGGATGAAAGATACTGTCTCTTAATTCAAAAGACTTCTCCGTTTATGTTTAGTTTGAGCTCGCTCTTGAGGCCGGAGAAAATCGTGAGAGAAGAGGCCCGGGACGCCTCGTAGTGCATTTTCGGACGAAAATATCACTGCTGTGGCTGAAGATGTTAAGGAGGAACTTTCGACGGCAGCTGGACTACGCAAATGGCAATTCTACGTTCGTCTCTGCAGCGTATTTGGGTGGAAGTCAGTCGAATATTGCTTGCGTCTGAAATTCTTCACTCTCTTAACGATGGGCAACGAGGCCCATTCCCATCGTAACTAATAATTAAACGTAAAAAATAAATATGCACATCTGTGGCACTGAGAATCCTTGCATTTACAATGGAGGTGTCATAGGGACTCATTTCTTAAGCCAAACAACATCGACTGAGTACTGTTGATCAACCCTTCGCTCTAAAATTTATAAATCTAGATGAACAGTATACAGTGTAAATTATGCAAAGATACGCAGATGCTATTGAGATCATATCATCAAGGTTCCATCCTACATCTGCAAAAGAAATTCTCTTGACTAACACTTTCTCCGACTCCGGTCTTTTTCAAATTAGTGTTATGACAAAAAGGCAGGCAACTTAATCTTATCTTTTCCACCGACCCGGAGAACTCGATCGTTTCTGCAAGCCCTCACCTTTTTTTCAACATTAGATTGCTTTCACCCTTCTCTTTGTTTGAAATTCCCATACGAGGTTGTTAGTACACCATCAGTATCGTAGCGTACCTATCATTTCAACTTTCGCTAATAAACTAAATAGACCTAATAGACTTATAAACCAAATAGACTTAAACGATTTCTAAGTTAACAACCCAAATGCACCTATCGATAATGAAGTGGCATTTTTCTACACCAACATTTTGAAATACTTTACCCAATCGGTCTCGTTTGAACCTAAAAAAAACATTCCTTTATCGCCTCCTTGGTTCAATAAAAAACTGCGCACTCTTCGCAATAAAAGTAATAAGCTATGGAAAACCTGCTTTAGGTCACAATCTCAATCTGACTATTACAGCTACCAGCAGGCTTTTATTCGGCTCTCCGATTTATGTGAGGCTCTTTACCATAATTATCTCGATCAAATGCAGATCAGCCTACTTTCCGATCCTAAGCAGTTTTATCGGTTTAAAACTCAAAACGAAAAACTGATGGCTACCCCTCCAGCCTTAAATACTCGAACACATCTTCTCAAGACCCAAACTTAAATGCTAACCTCTTCGCTAACTTCTTCAGCAAATCGATTATTAGCCACGTACTTCTTCTAGATTCAAATTATTTCTCCTACATGTACTATACAACTGCGCACAAACATCCTTAGTATCAGTCGATATATCCATTTCTGAAGCGATTAAAAAGATTAATAGCCTAAAAGATGATTATTGGCCAGGTCCAGATGGACTACCTGTAGTAGTTCTAAGAAAGTGCGCAAACGCATTATCCTTACCACTTACAACCTTTTTTTAGATGTCCCTTAAGCAATCTGTCTTCACTAAAGTTTGAATGGACACATTTATTATCCCTGTCCACAAAAAAGGCCACAAAGACGATATATCTTATTACCGTCCCATAGCTAAACTCTCTTACATACACAAGCTCTTCGAAAGTACTGTTCTTTCACAGTAAATCCATACTTTCCACAAAACAACACGGATTCGTAAAAGGTTAATCTACGGTAGCAAAACTTACCGAATTTGTATCCAAAGACTTGCAAGCAAAGAAGTTGCTTGCTATAGCCACTGACTTCAGCAAGGCTTTTGATAAAATCTCTCATCAAATCATTTACCTGAAACTTTATGCCCTTGGGTTCCCTCCATCCTTCATCTCCTGTTTAAAATCTTATCTATAGAATCGGCAGTACAAGGTTCTTTTTAGATCCTCAGTGTCCGAGCTTCTAGTCCCTATCTCTGGAGTACCTCAAGGGAGTCATTTAGAGCCCATTTTCTTTATTCTCACTATCAACGATGTGTAATGTATGCTTAGAGACTCTGACCTTTCCGTTTATGCTCTCTTCTTTTGCTGTAACTAAAAACCAACTGAAGTTCAATGTCGGCAAATGTAAATCTATTACCTATTCTCGCAAACGTCTTCCTCAGCCTCCCCTCAGTCATATCTAGAACGAATTCCACACTTGGTTTTATAAAACGATGGTCGAGAGAGTTCTCTAATCCTAATGTCTCTAGGTCTCTTTATGACACCTTTCTCCGACCACTTCTGGAATATGCCAGCCAATTTTGGTCTCCGTATTATAAAGCACATTCCCTCAGAATTGAAGCAGTCCAACGCAGATTTACCCGTTTACCCTGGGTTGATAGATACAACTTGCGTCCGTACGAAAATGGACTTAAATTGATCGATCTACAAACCCTTTTTAAACGATGAGAAGTTGCCGATATATTCTTTATTCATCAATTGTTAGCCGGTCCCTTCCTATTACAAATTGTCCTTTTTAACACCAATCCACGTAACCTAAGGTCCTCCTCACTCTTCCGTGTAGCTCTCCACCGCACAAACTGCGGTTACTTTGAACCTATGTCAAGAATGGTGCGCACAGTTAATAGCTCTTTTGACTTCCATCTCTCGAAAGCCTCTCTAAAAAGTAACGTTTACTCGCTAAACCATTTCCCTCCATCCTCTAAGTTTTAAGTTCTCGTGTTAGTTTTAAGTCTTAGTTTATAGTGCTTTGGGCTTAAACTCAGCTAAATAAAAAGTCCGGGATGCACCTTGGGCCTTAATAATAATAATAAATGTCATTGAAGGTTTCTCTGTGATTCAGAAAGAGGCTAGAAATTGAATCGAATGGACAAAAAGCAAAATAGAAATCGATCCATCGAACATCATCTTGGAGAAAGCATTACAATCGACAACTATAATATTCAGCTAGTTTTCTACACGATCACCATAAAAAAAAATCACCTTCGTGGAAATCCGATGAAGGCCGGTTCTAGGCAATCAATGCAACTTCGGTTAGCCCAAACTTCACTACTAAGATCGGAACTCATAGCTCGATGGGCTAAAATCATGCTTTAAAAAACGCTCATCTTGATTTTCCTCGATTAGCAGTCACTACAATTGTGAAAAAGAAAAGGCCGAATCTACGATTCAAAGATTCAGCAATCACAAATACCAAGAAGCTTGGTCTTGCAAACTTGCAGCAGCGAACTTCGGATACTGAAACATGGAAAGAGGGCTTAGCTCAAACTCACATCCTCCGTCTGTTGATGGTATTAGCTAGCATGGCTAACCGAGCTTAGCTTAATTTACTAATCTCTGTTGTAAATAAAACATACGACACTCTAAGCTACCCTTTTTAATAAAACTATGTCTTTCGACTTTACCTAACTAACTATAAGCAGAATTTCAAAAAGCTTATTAAATATTTGAATAACTTAGGCAAAATTTATATCACTGCTGTAAAATAATTTTAAACTACCTAATAATGTAAACTATATATTTTTTTTATTATTTTATTATTTATTTAAGCGGTTTTTTATACTTTCTTTTCTTAAAAAACTTTAGTGCTAAGGACTAAATCTAACTTAACCTATGAAAGGAAACCCAGCGGACAGGGCAAGCTATCTTTTTCTGCTCTAAAGAAGTTTACTTAATAAAAAACATGGCGAACAAAATTCATCGTCACTCTCAAGCCACCAGAACTTCTGGCGCTTCTGCTCGATATCTTCAGTTTTTCGGACTACGTGAAAGAAAATCGGAACCGCTTATCTATTCTGAACCGAAGGTTTATAATCGAAACATAGAAAAGGCTCGATGCCATTGCTCTTGGAATGTGTTTTCGAATTAGCTTAATCAGAAAAGTATTCATTCTGATGAGGTGCCAGCTGTAAAGAGACATGGAAACAAGCCCAAAGAAATCGTGTCTCGAAAGCCCGAAACTTTCCATCAAGCTTGCTCCCACCTTGAAATACACGGGACATCCAGTCGAATGAGGGCCGTGAAGTAGATAACCTTTACCTTGGCATCGAGTTCGCAACTGTGAAACAGTCTCTTTGTCAAAGCAAAGACCGCTTTGACTGTGGCTAGAGCAGCATATATTTGTTTGTTAAAATATAGCCAGACCCAAAAATATCTGACTACCCTCCGACTCTTCAGTAGCTGTCCAACGATAGAGAGCCCTACAAGATCTCTCGTGATAAAAGTGAATAAATACGCGAACAAACTACCCACTGTTGAAGACCATTGTTAATTTCAAAGCCGAAGTTAATTTCTCTGTCAATTGTGAGGCAAGTTGAAAAGCCTTCCGCGTGTACAAAACGGACAAACGATCCTCCTCGTATTAATTGCAACAACTAACTTTTGTGAGTGCACGAAAAAACAATGAATCCTCTGCCTTTCAACTTCCATGAAATAACTGGCCATAAAAACGTTTGTTTTACTGCCACCTTCTAGATCAGAGCCAGCCCACTCAATAGTCTAACATCATCAAAGGTATCCGCTCTTAACCTCCCATAGCGCACTAATCATCGGTAGAGTCCCCCCGCCAATAACACCCGATTGCAGCGCCAACAAAACAATAACAACACATCCGCAACTTAAATAAACACATGCGTCTATCCTCGTCTAAATTTATTGGGCCGAAAACGCACTGCCGAACACGTTAATAGTTTTGATCATTTTACGCGTCGATTAATTACGCCACCACAAACCCCCGACTCCCGTTCAAAAAAATTATTTCATTACGTGCTAACGCGTACACGAACCGAACAAGCATGTACATCATCCACGTCGGACGCGTTATGGAGTGCACAGGGGGCGCTGGGAATCCTTTTGATGTCTGGGAACGTGTTGGAAACACTAATTTGGCAATATGTCGACTGGAATGGCTTCTTGCAGTTCCTCCGGCTTAGTGCCGTCAACGCGGCCATCCAGTAAGTCAAACACCAAACTAAATAAACAATTTAAGGCGGCAGGTTTAGCCTCAGGCTTATCGCTGGCATGGTTTATGGAACAATAAATGCAATTAACAGAGTTGTACGTTGTTGATAAGATATGTTTACGGGCCAACAGCATATTTATAATCCAGATTTAGTGAGTGCATTTGTACAAATTGTTATGGACCTCTGACAGCATGGACGGCGCGCCGTTCTTGGTTGAGATGATAGTGGCCAGACGAGGAAACCATTTTGCATACTAAAGGAAAAGTTCCAGAAGTGGGCTTCTTGAAGTTTTATTGATTTTTGGTAAAAGAATTTGATGCGACTCGTTTCAAAAACCGTTTAAGTATTTCATCAGCATCGAATTCGTTGGCTCGGAAAATAAGTTTAAAGCACCGTTTGCACTCTGAGAGTGTGGACCTCACGAACTAAATGTGAATACCTGCAGACGTATTTATATGCAAACGTTCACTTTCACGAACTTGTTTGTGAATCGGTTGCTGATTTTTATGAATTTGGCTTTATTTTAGCATGGCTTCTACGTCTTTAAAGTACCTGTTCACTAGAACACAAGGCAAAGTCGATTTTAGATGGTCTCATCGTCCTTTTGAAGAGTGCAGCTTTTGCTGATAGCAAATGGTTTGCGAACTGTGAAGCACAACGGTATTGTGGATTGAAAATTTTTTCACTGTAGAAAGACTTGTAAATGTAATTTTTATTTCGCCAAAAATCTTACAGTGTGTGAATTACCACATTTTTAACAGAACAGAAATTTGATATATTTATACATTACTACTGAAATATTTTTTTAAACTTGTATATCAATAAAAAAAGTAAAATATTACGAAAGCAAATATAAATAAATAAATAAATGAAAATATGCAGGTACAATATTTATTTTTATTTATGGTTATCAAAAAGTAAATATATTTATATATAAACATTAAAATAACTTCAAATCAAAAAATAAATTTGTATATAATCAAAATAATATGCAATGAAATAAATGAACAGCAGCACTTAGAGTATGAGTAAATAAATTAGCAAAAGAACTAAATAATAAAATGAATATATATGACTAAACAAAAATAAAAAATAAATTACAAACATAATAAAAAAATAAACAATTAATAAATAAATTTGAATGCAGTTAAATAAATCATTGAATATAACTAAATAAAGATATAAGTAAATAAATAAATTTTAAATATAAATAAAGTATATTTTCTAAACAATTATATGTAACACACTAATAAATAAAAATTATTTATTTAGCATTACCAACAGAAGTACAATTTTTTAAAAAACTTGTCGATACGTTTTTCAATTCTCACGGATATCAATTTAACATATGCTCTATTCTGGACGTTCAATGCTGTGTAATGACAAGAGAGATGAAGCATCAGCAGTATTTCTCTGTTACTGACATTGCCCACAATTCGGTCACAACTGGCATCCATGCAAAAGTATTGATTGGAAAACTACTTTCATTTTAATTTATATCTGTTATTTTTGTTAGAGAGCTCAGATTTTCTGTTTTCGAGTGGTTACTGATTTTCTGATAGGTTCTTGCTGTATGCCCACTAAGTGTATGTTTCGAGTCAATATATAAAATAAAATACTGAACAGCGGCTCCATAGATTTTAATGTGGCCGTTATTTATGCAGAAAAGTCTCCTTTGGCTTATGAAAAAGATGGCTTGCGCTTTTTCAGCGTTCAGATTAGTTTTCGACTTGTTATAATGTTTAGCTCATATTTCCATCGCATAATTCAGATTAGTCTCGATATTGAGGGCAAATTTATGTGATCAAAGTATAGCAGTATCATCGGCAAAAAATGTAAAAGAATTTAATCTTTTGGGAACAAAATGTAATCCAGATTGATTTCAAGTCCTTTAGCTAAAAAGATTGTAATATAAAAGGACTACCGGTTGAAAATGTCGTTTTCGTTAATGATTTATTGAGGAAAAATAGATATAAATTCAATATTCAAAGTATTGCCCATCGCTACCCACACATTTTTCCCATTTTTCTGGCAATTCATGGACACCCGTTCTGAAAAATTCGACCGATTTTGGCCGTAATCCACGAATCGATGCATTTTTTGACATCATCGAAATGACGGAAGTGCTGGTCAGCCAGGCCATGTTGCATCGATCGGAAGAGATAGTAATCGGATGGCGCATGGTCTGGACTGTTTGAGCGTTTCAAGGTGAGATTTGATGACATTTGCACCATGTGGCCGAACATTGTCATGTTGCAAAATAACTTGATCGTGTCTTGCGACCATTTCCGGCCGTTTTTCCTTCAGTGCTCGGCTCGAAACGCATCAATTGTCGTCGGTAGACCTCGCCTGTGATTGTTTCATTAGGTTTTAGCAACTCATAATACACACCACCCTACTGGTCCCACCAAATGCACAGCATAACCTTCAGGCCATGAATATTCTGAACGGCCGTCGATGTTGAGGCATGTCAGGGGTATCCATACGTTGCCCGACGTTTTGGATTATCGTAATGTAGCCATTTTTCATCACCAGTGACGATTCGATGCAAAAAAGACTTCTTTTTGTGGCGTTCAAGCAGCATTTCGGACATGCAAAATCGGCGTTCGACGTCTCGAGGCTTCAATTCATACGGCACCCAATGTCCTACCTTTCGGATCATTCCCCTCGCTTTCAAACGATCGGAAATGGTTTGCTGAGCGACGCCAAGTGATTTTGCAAGTTCTTCTTGCGTTTGTGACGGATCTTGATCGAGCAATGTCTCCAATTCATGGTCTTCAAACTTTTTCACCTGGCCGGGGCGTTCTTTGTCTTCGGTGTCGAAATCACTATCTCAGAACCGCTTAAACCACCGCTGGCATATTCTAACGTCTATAGTATAGCTCGGGGAATTCATTTACGGGGGTAGTTAGGTCTTTACCGACCTTGATGGAGCAGCGTGTATTCTTCATCGTCATCCTACACAAACGGACGAGTTTGACAGGTATGCCAAAACTAGACATTGCGCTGTATAGTTCGTCTCTATGAATGCTGTCATACGCGGCCTTGAAATCGATGAAAAGGTGGTGGGTATCGATCTTTTGATCCTGGGTTTTTTTTTCCAAGATTTTCCGTAGTGTGAATATTTGATCTATTTTTGATTTCCCTGCCCTAATGCCACGCTGATATTTTTCGACATATCGTTAAATTCGACGATTTAATGACGTGTGATTTGAGTTCACCACTTTTCTGCAAAACTCTTGCCGATTTGTTGATTCCATAAATGGCCATTCGAAAAATAGTCGAGAGGTTGATTGTCATGCTTTTGAGTTAAGTTAGTTTGCAAGTTCGAAATCTCGTTCTTTCTGAAGATAGTAGCAGTAGTAGTTCTAGGAGAACACTGCATAGGTCATCACAAAACAATACCGACTACGATCCGCATCGAAAGAAGAATTCAAAAGAATTTAGAATTGTCAAATTCATTTGCGCAAATGCTTCCACGAACGAAGCCAAATGAAAAAGGAATTCTAAGAACCCCTGGATGGAACCTGTCCAAAATATGATGTCAAAATCGTAGGTTCTTGGCGACTTTAATACTTAAATAGGTTTATAAAACTTTTTTAATAGAATGGACGGAAATTACTCAAAAACTTATTGCCAGCTACTTATACAAACTGCATTTGTAAGGAGCACCTCGATTTAGTGTCTGCCTACCCAATGGAGGTTCGACTTTGGATATATCCAGAGCCAACATATCTAAGCGCACTGCCTCATTTCCAGACTGCCACCACGAACTCAAAGCACTCATCGCAAGGAAGTACGAGTATCGTAGACCATGACGGAATTCAGAATCCCTGGAGAACTTATTCTTTTATGTCATAAATACGCAATGTACAATGTTTGGACCAAGACGATGAGATGGAGTTTGTCTAGATCAGGATAGATATCAAATCCACAAAGGAAGATCAAAAGATGATCCTCCGGTTCACTAAACAAAAGTCTTGCCTTATAGAACTCTTGCAGTGCTTCTATTTGTAATCGAATGTTGGACGATAAACAAGGTAGACGGAACCTCCCCCGACTCCAAGATTTAACAATTGCGGATGCCAGGAGGCCAATCATTATGTCGTCACAAAGTCATTGGAAAATCTTAAAGGTCCGAATAAACATTTAACAAAAATTAATAAAAGAACTACAAAACTGGGCCCACCTATGTCCAACAAAAAAAAGGTAGCTCCACCTTTTCCAGACTCCATTCTCTCCTCCCACATTTTAATAACCAATTTCGAAACAGCGCTCACGACAAACGGCTATGTTTAGTGATACGTTACCATTAAGCTTCCAAATTCGCACATGTCGACAGTCAGGCCAGCTTAGTTTCCACCCGCACACGCTCTGATTGCTTCTAATTCAGATCGAAACACTCAACCACATTTCCGATGCCCTTACATAGTGATTTCGCAATCAAACCGCGATAAATATCGCACCATACACAACATTACCATGACAAATGCGTCATTGTCCGGCAAATGATCCCTCGCAGGCCACTTTCGAACAACAGGCGGATTCCCATCTTTGGCTTGCATCCGAACACTATTAAGTGCTAATCGTTGTGGTCTGCCTCGTTCGCACCAGTCGCACTCAACGAGAAGAAATAAATCTGCAGAGGTGTCAACCCTCGCGCAGGTGTTAATCCGTCTATTTTTAGCCAAGCGACGACAGCGGACACAACAAAACGCTTCCCCTGATCGCCTCTTAACCAGCTGCCGTCTCTATTTTCGGCCACCGACCGGACCCAACAAGCCGTCATCACTGGCAATAACCAACTAACCAACGGCAGCTCTCAAGCCAGATGGAATTCCTTAGACAATTTGTATTCATTTGCATAATTAGTTGGGCCATTTGATCGCTTCCAACAACTCGATACTTGTTGCGTTGCTCTGGTCGTGGTCTGGTGTGCTGTTGCTTGATGCTGATGCAAACCACGAATCGATCTGACAGCGCGGCGATTGTCAATTCGTGTTTGTCCATTGAGATTGGTAACTGATATCCAACGCAGAAAGCAGTCAAAGATCAAAAGCGTCTGTCGTAGTAGCCACACATACAACGATTGACTCATCGCGGGAATATTGGCTTAAAGGCTCTAGTGCCAGTCGTTTTGGCGGCGGCTGGCGGTGGCGGCATGCGCGTTGAGTGTTGGCAGTGTTCGGTACGTTTGACCTTAGTTTGACCTAGATTTCCTTATGCTTCAAATTGAATAGATGCGCCAGAGTACGATTTATTTATTGCACGTCTTAGCTGAAGCAACTTGGCAACTGTTGCGACTTTAGTGGCAGCTGGTGGGTTTGGGGGAAGTCCACCTCGTGATGTGAATCTTTCTGCATACAATGGTGAATAAATCATCTTCGTGATTGGCTGTATGACGCAAAGGCGATATATTCCACAAATGGTCGGGCCAACTGTTTATTGCTTTCTGATGGATAAGCGCTCCTCTCATCTTTTCGGCGTTTGCACCAGCAACACGGCCTGTGAGAGTTTCGATAGTTAAATGTCGGTTCGGTACCGCTTGTGACCATTTATGGGAAAAAATTTAACTTGAAGACGAGAGGGAAGCTTATTATTATGTAGACGAAGGTGATTACTCATACTAATGGGGAATTTACTTAAGGGTATTCAGTCACGATTGTCTTGTCGAAATTGTCTCAGTAGGTTGTGAAGCTCTGAAGATCAACCAAAATGGCTCTCAACCAAGTGTGATGTGACGTTGGTAAAAATACCGCAGTACGTTGATGATAAAAAAAGATCATGAAAGAATCTGTACCTAAGAAAAAGCTTCATAGCAAGACTTCACTGGGAGAAGATCGTGTAGATAAAGGGTCCGCCATCTAACGTTTTTTTTTGAAGTAGTGCGTATTTCGTGAATGGTAACACTTAGCTCATGTCTGATTTGACAGATAATTAGTTTTATCCTTCCGCTGAACGATTATGGTTGTGTATACGCTTGAACAACGCTGGGAAATATTGTAATGTTGCAGAATGTGTGCGAAAATTGCGTACGGATTTTGGAAGAAGAGAAGCACCGTCAGCTCCGTATGTTCGTTATCTTGTGAAAAAAGTGAAAGTGAAACTGGCATCCTCATCGATAAACCAAAGCATGAAAAGCCAAAAACAGTGCGTATACCCGAGAATATTGCTGCTGTGGCAGAAAGTGTGCGGGAAGCGCCATCAACATCAATTCACCGTCGTTCTCAACAATTGAACATTTCGGAGACATCATTGAGACGAGTTTTGCATAAAGACCTTGGTATGACGCCATAAAAGTCCAATTGGTTCAGGAGTTGAAGCCAACTGACCATCCAATGCGTTTCCGCTTCGCTAAGTGGGCCTGCGATCGACTTACAGAAGATGCCGATTTTGCCAAAAAAAATCATCTTTTCAGATGAAGCTCATTTTGATCTTGGCGGGTATGTAAACAACCAAAATTGTCGCATTTGGGGCACAGAAAACCCGCACGCGTACATTGAAAAGCCGATGCACCCAAAACGATTCACTGTTTGGTGCGGGTTTTGGTCCAGAGGCATAATTGGGCCATTTTTCTTCGAAAATGAGCAAGGAGTGGCCGTTACAGTCAATGGCGATCGTTATCGCGCCATGTTGAACGAATTTTTGTTCACAAAAATTGAAGAGGAGGATATTGGCAGCATTTGGTTTCAACAGGACAGCGCTACGTGCCACATAGCCGAAGCTACACTCGATGTTTTGCGCCCTGTTTTTGAAGATCGCATTATCAGCCGCAGAGCTGATGTCGTTTGGCCACCTCGGAGATGCGATCTGACACCGTTGGACTATTATTTGTGGGGTGCCCTCAAAGATAAGTGTAACGCCGACAAGCCAGAGGCAATTGACGCTTTAAAGGACAATATTCGTGAGGCCATTGGTGAAATACAGCTGCACACAATCGATAATGTGCTTAAAAATTGGACCGATCGTGTAGGATACTGCATGGTCAGCCGAGGCAGCCATTTGAATGAAATTATTTTCCATTATTAACCGCAAGGATTGTACTTTCAAATAAAAAAATAAATTTGAGAAAATATTCAGCAGTTTTTTTTTATAGCATTTTCAAAAGAAAAAGTTATTTGGCGGACCCTTTATAATCCGGAGGGCCAAAAACGTTGACGACAATAGCTCCTAGTATAGAATAGGTTCTTATCCTTTCCCACGCAGAAAGGCTCTAGAAAAAAAATGAAGATTAGCTCAAGGAACAATCAGGAAGCTTGGTCTTGGTCAACAGGAAGGGTCGCGCCGAGACTATGCCATGATGGAAAGCAGGTCTACCACATTGATGTCCTGATAAGTCAGTTAGTATTTCAGAGTAATGCTTTTGTACTTTGTTTTTGAAGTTTAGACCGTCGTGGGCTCGATAATCTGAAGCAGCAACTGTTGTCGAGAATAAGCATCATAGCATTGAAAATGTTTTGGCGCCGAGGCGGATAACCTTCTTTAGTACCTTTAATTTAAAGCAATATTTGTTCCAAGGTGGTGTTCGATAGTTGTGTTACCAGATGACAGCTCAAAGCCCGGTTTTTCTTGGCTGTACTTCAGTCACCGTGTAAGCTTCAATTTCAGCATTCTGCACATGGTAAATTATTCGCATTCCGGCGGAACTGAATTCCAAATCTTACTGCATCTCTTGTAGCCTTATTAACCTGAAAAATCTGTTTTGTGTTTTAGAAATGCAAGTTTTCGATTTAACTGTTCCCGTTAAGTAAAATAGCATTTAAATATGCTAAAGACTGTGACTGTTTTGAGAAAAAAAAGCAAAGATTTTGATCGTTTTAAGATTTCTTTAAAATTTTGATTTTTTCTTTAATGTTTTGTTTTTTACAAATTTTACAATTGTTTGCGTTTATAATATACATAAATAGGTTTATGTTTTAATTATTTTTGCGTATAGTTGGCGCTTAGTTTTCCTCAACTCTAGAAGTTTAAAAAATTTATCAGTTGGTATTTTTACCAAAGAAATGGGAAGGTTCTGAGTGTCATTCGCCAAAGACCGATCGAAAGCAGTGGATCAGATGCACCAAGAAATTTGCTAACGATGAATCACTTCTCCTGTATTTTTGACTGGAATATTCCAAATTTTACGAATTTTTCTTATTATTTGCTTCATTTTCTTAAGCTTCCTGACCCAATGGGACAGGTTTCAATTGTTTGTTCTCCATGAACATCTTTGGTCACAGATTCTTCCTTAGCGTTTTCCGAATCCCGGAATTTACTATACATTACGCCAGAGCGTGATCCAATCCTCGAAACATCTTTTATATTCGGGATTCGGTGTGTCCATCATTGCTTGGTGCGATTTTTCGATTACTTCCTCACGGCTGCTGAAACGCGTTTCCCGTAATGGTTTTTTTTTAAGTCGATTGAACAGAAAGAATTCACAGGGAGCCAAATCAGGTGAATTCGGTGGCTGTTGGATGGTATTTGTTTTCTGCCCACAATTCTGGTCTCTTTTGGCGAATTGCTTCACGCAAAGATCTCATAACGCCCAGATAAAACTCTCTATTTACTGTCTGACACTCATGATTCATGATGCACTTGACCGTTGTAATCCATGAAAACCGTGAGTATTGCCTTCTTTTTAGACTGAAAACGATGTGTTTTTTTTTTGGTTTCGGCTTATTTAGTAAACGCCATTTACTTGCCTGATGTTCGGATTGTGTGTCGCACTCATAAACCTACGTCTCGTCTCCAGTAATGGTCCTTTAATTAAAAAATTGGTCGTCACGAAAGGCCATTTTTATTCAAAGGGGCTAGCCTAGCTTCATCCAAAGTGTAGAAGATTACCTCATACATACAAACTTACCAGGGAATTTTGTTTTCAAAAGACCATAATTACCATACCGGGCCAGGGACACTACCTTGTGGAACTGCGGACAGAAACTTCTATTTCTGAGCCTTGAGGTAGGTCCGGTAAGCCTTTTAAACATGAACACACACATATAAGTCTTCTAAGGTTTTTCCACCTTGGTTGATCTATTTGGTCGTAGTTGGCTTGATTATGAAACCAATGGTCATACAAGCGCTTCAAAATAAGTTTTTAAGACGTGATTCGTAAAACCAAGATGTCTACCGTTTTTGCTGTTTTTTAATACAGTATTAGCTCAGTTCTTCATAGGGATTTGTCCAGTTGTTGAATCATAAACGGGAGACTTTGTTGGGCTTTAAATGTGAAATTGATTTACAAGGTGCCTTCGGTATCACGGTTTTTGAATTTTTAAATTTTTATGCGTTTTCACAAATTGTTTAGAAAATGAGGTCCCATTTTATAGGTAATCAGAGTGAGTATTAAGCACATTTTTTTTCCAGCCAGGATTTCGATGCATGAAGAAAATTTGCAGTCTTTAAAATTGCCTGAAACTTTGTTGGTCCTTTATTCACAAACTTAATGCACGGTGTGATGCACTAATCCAAATCCGCCGAAGCCCATTGTTCAACCGGTGTCCTGGGTGATCTGAATAAATTAATCAAGCTCAATTTCCTAAAATGCTGTTGTCTTCGCAAACGCTGCTGAGGCCTTTTCTGTCTATACAATCTACAAGAGGTACTTCAATCACTTAGACGTTTAAGTAATTTCTTTTCATGCGATCACTTGTTGACCTAAAATCGACCACTTTCGTTCCGGTCCGCTTACCCAGAACGAATCCTTAGCCTAAAACGTATGTCCAACCTTTTGTGACAGCTGTTATTTACGCAGTAGCCGTTTCTGTTCACGGTTTCCGATCCTTTCCTATTTCTAGATAGCATAAAAATCATACTTGCTTTCAATTTTTGAGTTCCTCCAGGACCCACTAAACGACCATTTTAGGTAACACAGCCTAACCCATAGCTTCATCATTTGTGTGAGGGTCTAAGTTTGTTCTTGACGCGAACGCGGCAATCTCTTCATAGGATTGCAAGATCTTCATTTTCTTTGTATTTGTAAACCGGACGT
Source organism: Orthonevra nobilis (assembly GCA_963555765.1). Taxonomy (NCBI): domain Eukaryota; kingdom Metazoa; phylum Arthropoda; class Insecta; order Diptera; family Syrphidae; genus Orthonevra; species Orthonevra nobilis. Next base: position 34,485,392 of record OY743226.1, on the reverse strand, counting down.
CACGCTCAGCAGCCGTCGCACCATCCACTGATCAACAAGCATTCCTATCCATCGGCGTACAAAACTTTTAAGCCCGTCATTGATATTAGGTTATTGGGGAATCTTCAGATCTAAGGAGCGGCTTTTCAACATCATCCCCATGAGTGTTGATCACCTTGGCTCATTATCATTGAAGATAACTTGCTCGTTAAAAGTGCGTCATAAGGTTTGAATTTATTTAGTCCGATCTTCGGCAGCACTGGCGCGTCTTGTGTCTTGCCAACTGAAATTGTAACATCCTTCTTAAGCTTGCATACAATCACGATAAAACCAACGTCTTCTATCAACCACCAACCATATTGCTTCATCAGAAAACTAATCGGTGATCTCATTTCGCTGATCAGTTTTATCGCTGTCGCCGACCAAACTTTCTTTTGTAAATAGGTCACTGATGATGATCTCTAAAACTTGTCAGTCCCTGTCACTTAAACTTGAGACTGTTTTTTATAAGTTGCAATATGTACTCGTACGTACGTATATAGATAGGAACTCCCTCGTTCTTCCGATCGCCACCTAATGCGCGACCAGATCTGATTCTCTGATTCTTCCACTCATTACGAGTATTTGTTTACAATTCAAGCGAACTTACTTTGGCTACCATTAGCCCAACGATAAACCACATCACCCACTTGGATTGGATTCTAATGAAGCGACATTATGTCAACTATGTTGACAGCCGGTTAGGGTCATTAAAGCCGCACATCCAAATAAACCTCTCAATTACCACGAGCTGCAAACAAAGGCCAACCCAGTTCGCGGTCCCAGATACAATTCCACCAGCCATCAATTAATACGTCCGCGTCCAAGTAGTAGCTGGAAACTGGTAGGACACCCTCGCTGCTGGCGCGTCAAATTCCTGATTACCTCGTGTGCTCGTGTCATTCCTCATGGGGGACCTCCATCGGCCAGCTAGCGCAGCATAAAACTGCAAGGGCAACTGTTTTGGAATCGGAGACCAAAATAAATAAACACTCGATTGTCATACTTGTAGTAGCACGCTCGTCCATCGTATCGGCCGGCCGGCATCGGTCCGCGTTTTGTTGTGTCAAATCGCGTCAAGAGCACACCGCCGCCGCTGCCGCCGCCGCTGTCATCTTCAACTGAAGGCCATCTGTCGTTTTAGTGGTGCTTTGCTGGGCTGGCTTTGGTGTTTGGTGGCCGATGGACGTCCGTCCGCACCGCACCACAGAGTCATTGGGGATTCCGGGTGGGGCATGACTATATTTACTCTTGCTGTGGTCGCGTCTGCCGCCGTGTGTAATCCGAGGGTGACCCATGGGGCAGTTTGCTTCCGTTTTGTGTGTTTTGCTCAACAAAGGCTTTTTGTCTTTGTGACAATATTTATTCGATTTTGGGGGGATTTTCGACCACCATAGAAAAAAAAAACAACAACACAAACATTAGGACCGCGGCTTTATTTGGAATAGAAAAGGAAAAGCGTGGACGAAGATGACTCGTGGCTGGTAAAGGGATTTGTGATTGCATACACTGTTGTTGATAGAGTTGAAGATTCATAAATTATTTGGGAAAGCTGACGTTTATTGGGATTAAATTTGTGGTCGCTACAAATGGAGCGTGTTGAAACCAGAACTCAAATCAAATTGTAAATAAATAACCAAGCAAAGCTGGAAGAGTTATGCCGTAAGCTGCGTGTTTACTCAGTGATCAAATGAGAAATCGCGCTTTTGAAACAAGTTGATGAAATAGGTCATTTTCAGAAGGCTGTACACATTTGCTTTTATTGACAATCATGCTCTTTGTTTATGTGAGATTCGAGGCAAATTATAAAGCTCGCTGGCTTTTAAAATGTTTTTGTTTTTTTTTTTTGCTTTTCTACCAGTTTTCTTATACACTACGAAATGAGGCACTCATCAATAATTTATCTTAAGCCAAACCGAACGTAAACTCTAATTTATGGGAGTAATTTTGTTCACTATCATATGGCAACTTGAAGGTCAAGACATGATTTAATTCATCTTACATGGAAATCCGAATTTTCATTACCATCGGCCCGTTCCCATAAATTTCGCGACTTCAAAAACTTTATTTTCAGGCGCTTAAAAGAGTTGACAATATTCCGTGGGACTACATGTTTCGTACACCCTCTACGAATGAACAAGTAGAATTCTTAAACACGAATATTGTAAATCTTTTCACTTAACATGTTCCAATGAAAACAAAAACAATTAGACCAGCAACACAACCAGGACTCATAAATGATATCAGATTAGTCTTGAACGAAAGGGAACACTGGTACTGTAGGCTTCGTAACAACGTCATCATTGCTCTACATTCAGAAAATGTATTCAGAAATTTATTAGAAAATTGTTTTCTAACGTTTGGCACCTACCCATACTGGTTATACCCAACGCACTGCAGAATTCAGTGTTTCCAGAATTGAGTCCTCTGATATAACTCGGTCCTTACAACATCCGTTTTTCCGTCGCATTGGAAAGTCGCAAAAGTTATACCTATAGAAGATGAATACAGACCTCTCTGAGGTTTTTGAGAAACTTATGCAAAAGCAGATCAACTTATACCTAAGCGATAATGCTTTTTGCTTGTCTATCAGGCTGTCGTCCAAAACACAGCTATACTACGGGTCTCCTTAAGGTAGCAGACGATATGGTGAAAGCAATTGATAGAGACTATGCTCCGTACCTAGTTCTACTCTACCATTATCCATTTATTCCTTAAGAAAAGCTTGCTAGATTTTTCGGTTTCTCACCCAAAACAATGAAACTTAATTCATCCAATCTATCTGACAGAAAACAAAATCTCGTATTTCTCTTCCTTACTACGAGGGGTTCCTCGAGGTTCCATATTAGGTCCATTGCTCTTCTGTATTTGTATTAACGAAACTGCAGATATTTCTGAGAGTTCTTTTATTAACCTTTATATAGACGATGCTTTACTCTTTTTATGGTTACTATTTATGACGATTTACAAAAAATCTCTGATTGTGGAAAATCCTGGAAAATCGAAATGTATAGCTACAAAAAAAAGGCTAGATCTCTTTCCTTACATACTTCACAGTGGTTCTTCGAAAGAATAACTAACCACTGTTACAATCTCGATATCGTTTTTAACCAAATTTAACTTGGGATGACCACATAAATAAAATTGTTTGAAAAGTTTAGATCGATCTCCGCAAACTTTTGGTCATTGAGGACTACACTCCTTTAAAGACCCAAAAATTGCTTGGAGAAACGCCCATTCTCTTGTACGGCTGGGAGGTTTTTGTAAATTGCGATTCAGTAGGCCGAAGGAAGTTCAATGTCGTTAAATATAGGGCCTGAGGAGATTTGATCACGAGTCTAGTTTGTCAAAAAAAAAAAATATACGCTATGACTTATGACAACTCACAGAATTTACGTGCAGTACGCTTATTCTCAAATCATGCTTACAAAATCGGGAAAGCCACCAGAGGGTGCATTTAGTCAGCCTGCTAAGCAATTTTAGTAAGCTCTACGTAAAAGTACTAAAGGAAAAAGTTTCTAAAATTCCTTCTGATTTGAAATTACTTCTTGATGAAAAAATCGGCATCAGAACAATTCATAGCACAGCTCATCAGAACTCAAAGATAATCTAAATGTAGTCAAATCCACGGAATGCTTCTGCTGGATATAGAGAAGGCATTCCATTCGGTTTGGAACAAAATGTTTAAGTTTAATTTTCCTGTTTATTTGTGCAAAATATTACAAAGTTTACTGTGCAACCATTGCCTTCGAGCATATGTCAATAATTCATGTTCAAATCTATCATATTTTGATTTCAGTGTTCCACAAGGTTCTGTTATTAGTCCCGTTCTGTGTATCATACAAATGGCTTATTTTATTCGCATCGCAGGATGCAAATCATCTATTTATGCTGACGGGACGATATTGCCATATTTTCAACGCATGAGCTTGCTCTCAACATTGTGAAAAATTTAAACAAAGCCACGAAAATACTTTTAGAATATTTTAATAAATGAAGTTATCTTTTTCACGCGGAAGAGAAAGTTTTGATATGTTCCAACAATGCAATCCAAAGCTCAAATGGCAATCGTGCATGGAAAAAATTTCGCAAACAATTAAGAAAAAAAAAGTGTTGCAATTAAATTTTTGCATCCTTTGTAATAAAGTTGTTTTCCAAGCGTTATTGCTTTACAGATGACAAATCTGGGAAGACCGTGCGTAGTTTCACCTAAAAAACCTCCAGGTTGCACAAAATAAACTACTAAAAATAATGCCTCGATCTACCAAGGCATCATTCTGCATCCGATCTTTATAATAAAGTGAAATAAAGCTCGGTGTTTAGTTGCAGATAACGATCTTAAAAATTATCTTCTTCCATAGAAACATAATTTGTGATTGGTTTTTCTTCGTTTCGTTTTTTGTTTTTGCATTTAAATTTATCTGAAATGAACATTAATTTATTTATTTATTCATTGTTATTATATGTTTACTTTCTAGTCCTCAATTTTTCTTTGTAAATTTATAAATCTATTTATTTTAATCCTTTATTTTTTTCTTATATAGTCATACATTTATTTATTTATTTAAGTAAATTATATTCATTCTTTTATTTGTTAACTTTTATAGTTATTTGTAAATACATTTAGTTATTTATTAACAAACTCAATTGTTTTTTTAATCTTGTTTCTTTTTTAAAAATTTATAAATATTTGAATTTGTGTTTTATTTTGTTATTTATTTATAGTATTTATTATTACTTTTCATTACTTTTTCAAATGAAGCTTTTATTAGTACCTTGTCCTTGCAGAAAAATATTGGTTCACTTTATTGTACATTGTGCGGCAATAAACCAAAACAGTAGAAATTGTGTACTAAAATAAAATAACATAAACAAAAATTTAAATCACGCCAATATTCGTATCTTTTTAGTAGATTTCAATTCTTAGCTTCACCGAGACTTACTAATCTCCTTGTGCCAAGGTTTTCATGTCTGATATCTGAACGACAGTTCTTTGTAGAAGCCGCTCGGTTGTGGTATAGTCTCCCGAATCACATCAGAGAAACAGGTAGTGAACTGAGTTTCCGTAAAATACTACAATCATATTTTTTGCCCTCTTAGAAGAACCACAACATTGACATAGCCTAGACTAAATTTTAAAATGTTTAAATTAATTTGTAATTTAATTTAATTTAATGAAAAGCATTTACCTAAAATAAATAAATAGTATCTTAGCTGAAACCTTATCGCATGCTACAAAATAAAATATCGCATGACATTTTTCTATGGCCAACAAACAAAGAGTGAATCTATTCAAAATTTCCCCCTCATTTTCTCTTAAGAATTCAACATTTAAACCCAATCAACTATTGAAATTAGCAGACCTGCAAAGGCAGACATAGCGCCGTCATTCACTAGCCGCATCGTTTTAATACAGATACATTCAGAACCCGTCTACATCGGACTTGGCCAGTCCAATAGGTTCTGTTAATTAACATGAACTCCCAATCCTCTCGCCCTTGCGATGACAGTTCAACTCTCTCTTCACCACACTTTAAAGAGAGCGAACATGTTCTCTTCGAGAGAACTTTGCACAATTTACCTGAATCTTTAGCAAATGTACATTTGAAAACTCTTGATAAACGCCGTCCCGTCTAACGTCTGCTATCGCGGGGCCCTAAGCAAGACAAAACTGATCACTGATCACGTCGATCGAGATAAACAAACAATCTGTAGAATACAACAAAACAAAAAGATTGCAATTTCATTGTTTAAGGTTGTTCATGAACTTATATAAAAATTTGTAATGATTTCTGCACTTGAGGGTTGGGGACTTCTGGGGGAATACTCGTAAATCAAATCGGAGTAATTAACGTTCAATTACAATGCAAATCGGTTTCGGATTGGATTGGATCTAGAGTTGGATTTAGATACACGGATAGATCTGCGGCAGCAAAATTGACTTCGAGATGATTGTCAGGGGGACGCCGCCGCCGTCGCGCCGCTTTGGGAACAACCCCTCGCTAAGTGGAAAGAAAGTAAATACGAGGGTATGATTCACCCTCGTTTGCGTTGATAGTGGCGCTGCGACGTAAACATTTTGTGATGAAATATTGTAAATATTTCCCAGTCTGTTGAAATATAGATCGCGCAGTGATCGCGCAAAATTGAGGCAGACTTTGGCCAAGGTTCTCTATCGAACAAAGAAAGTGGTACGTTGTTGGAAGACTTGATATGACGAATTGGGGAAAAGTATTTATAAATCAGATTAAACTTTTGAACGCAGTAGATTTTTGGATTTGAGCCTTTGTGCTTTAAACGATCGCAACATTAATTGTAGCGAGTCGATTCGTGTCTGACAGAATTTAATAGCTTCGATAAAATTTCGTGATAGCGAATTTTGATATTTTGCTTTTGTCATTTTTATAATTTGTTGTATTCCAAAACTATTGCGAATTGATCTCTCTCTGGTTAATCTATGTAATTTAAGGTTTAACACTGGGGCATGAAAGTTCGATTATGAATCGCCATCATATACATTGTAGGTGAATTCTCTGCAGTTGATAAATAAAAGCACTTTACACTCCATCAAATTTTTGAGTGAAACTGTTCTGTTCCCCTTATGGCTGAGCTAAGAGAAGAAGCAAAATGATTTCAGTAACTTCTTCATCTTGATAGCTTCTACAGAAGCCGATAGAGGCAATTCCCAGTCAGGGCTTCTTATGTGTTATGTCCAGTGGGGATACCAGTCGTCTTTATTCAAAACCAGAAAACGTTCGAAACGAGTTCGAATAAGGTATAAGAAATCGATAGCGACTTATTTGCATTCGTTCAGTTCGCAGTATTTTGTTTAGGTGGGAAAACAATTTCTTAGAAAGTTCTTAGAAAGCACGATTTGAATGGCGGAGTAGCGGGGCAAAAGTCATATGTTAGTAAAAAAAAAAAACGAAGGTTTAACGTTTGCTAAGGATAAACTTAAAAATGATATGACGTATTGGAAGAAGGAAAAATAACTTTATTTTAATGGTATTTTCAGATTGCAAAATGAAGGTTTTGTTCACGTAGGAGAGCAAATTTAATCTGGAAGGGTCAGATGGGAAAATGTATGAGTTGCGCAAGCCTAATGAAGAATTCTTGCATAAGCACACGCAATCCACTGTCAAACATGGCGGGGGCTCGGTCATGATTTTGGGATGTAAGGCGAGTTTGAGTGTGTGGAGCCTACATTTTATTGAAGGCAAAATGGACCGGAATATTCAAATGTTTTAAGGCTAATTTGAAGCAAAGTGGAGAAAAACTGGAAATTTGCCACAACTTTATATCCTACGTGGACAGCGACGCAAGACCTACGTTATACGCAGTGAGATCATGGCTATTAGATAACTGCCCCAAGGCTCTGAAACCTCCTGCACAGTCACCAGGTTTAAATGTTTTTGAACATTTATGGGATAAGTTGAGCCGTCGAGTAGCAAGAAAAAGGTATAACAATATCCAGGAGTTAAAAGAGGACCTACACGAAGAATGGCAAAAAATAACGAGTGAAGTTTGCTCAAAACTTGTCTCTTTTATGCCTCGACAGCTTGAACAATTAATTCAATCCAAAGGATATGCCACAAAATATTAAATTCTGAGTGTCAGATTATGCGTGAGTGTAGAAATGTCCACATTGCCTTCGTTTTTTAATTTTTTTCTTTCAGTTGAAATTTAATTCATTTATTATTTTATTATATTAATTTGTATAAACCAATGAAATTATATGTACATAAATTGTTAAAATCCGCGTAAATTTCGCGCGTGGAGAAAATGGACATCAAATATTTTTTGTTCAGCGTCCAATTAGACGTAGGAGCCACTTTACATATCTTTGTTCCGAAATTAAATAAAAAATGTTTGGGTAACTACATATTTAACATAACATAGATTTAATATTGAGTCATCTTGCTACTGAAATATAATAATATTTATATTAACAAAGCATATCACGCAGGAATATTCAAAACAAAAAAACTTAACATAAAAAAGAGGTAATGACTTTATAGAAAGAATGTTATAAAATCATACATAAAAATATCATACAATTGTTAATAAATACATTGATTAATATAATAATTAAATGATAAATAAATATATGTACAGGTATCTCCCGCATAACACGTTTGCGATACAACCCGATTTAAAAAAATCGATTAGAGTACAACGCAAAATTGTGAGATTAAAAAGATGTTTTCGCAACACTAATTTGTGCATTTCATACATGATGAATAAAACAACCATCATAACACTGTAAGCTTTTGTGAATATTAGATGTTTAAATGGTACACAAAATAATTCTTAAATTTGTCTTGTTACAATTGATAATCAAAAGGTTGAAAATAACAGTTTTTTAAAAGGTTAATTAAGCATACAAAGCTTCCCTAAAATAGTTCCTTTACGTTAATAACTTGGGAAATCATATTTAATAAGTTCAAAAATTAAAAAAAATAAAATTTTTAAGATAGATTGAGCAGTGGTGAAAAGGCAGGATTGAAACTCTAGGTTTAAATGAATCCACAATAAGCATCATTAAACGAAATTCTGTTCATCTATTCGGGTCATCAATAAGCGCAAAACGAGGCTGGCAAAAAGAAAATGTCGATCGATATGAATGTCATTAAGGTAAAATGATTTAAAATCTATGAATATTTTAAAGAAACTGAGCAAGCTGCAGCTAATTTAACCAACACATGTGACCAGGAATGTTTGGCTAGTAAAGGCTGGTTCGATAGGTTTTTAATCATGATTGGCGTTACACAATATTAAAACTCAAAGTGAAACTTGATCGACAAATATAGAAGCTGCGAAAGAATACCCTAATACGCTTGCTTAAATTATTGAAGAGGATGGTTTTACAGCAGCACAAACATTTAATACTGACGAAACAGGGCTAAATTGGAAAAAAAATTACGCGTTAGAAAAACATCTCGAAAAATTAAAAGTCTTCACTGGGTTGCCGCAAAAACAGGATTACCGTACTTTTGTGAAGTAACGTGCCAGGGACTTTTATAACAAATCCCTTATTTGAAAACCGCTCGTGGAATCCACGAGCCTTGAAAAACGTTTGCGTATGCAACTTACCTGTTCATTGGCGATCTTGAGTTATAAGCAGTCTTTTTCGAGAATGTTTTTTTAACTGCTTTGTACCCGAGGTGGAACATTACTTAAAGAAAAAAAAATATCAAATTCAAAGTTCTATTAATTCTTGATAATGCCCCAGTACATCCAAGAAATTGAATTATCCTAAATTAGAAACAGCTTTCATGTCACGTTATAGAACTTATATCATTCAACTGTTAGACCAAGGTATAATATCTACGTTCAAAGCGTATTATTTTCGGGTCTTATTTATTCTTGAAGAATTGAATTCTAATCCTAACATGGTGGTTACAGAATTGTTGAAATCAATGCAATTGAAATAGCAGCATCGTCTATTAAAGAATTTAAGCAGTCCACACTACACGGTTTTTGGAAAACACATGGCCTAAGGGTGTTTTAAGCGATAGTGTACCACTATTGAATGCGGAAATAAGCCGGATATTAAATGTAGGCCATTATTTCAATGGAGAAGGTTTTGATATTTATGAAAAAATGAATGAAACTGTAGATTTAAACGAGGAAGAGTTAATTCTATGAACAAATGAATCGCCAAACATTGTATATGAAAATGACAATGTCAATTTGGAGCAAGATTTCTATGAATCAATTCTAGATTTTACTTTAAAGTGCATACGAGAGGACTTTACTTTGGTTGAAAAAATAAAATCTTTCTTTTTAGAAAATGACCCGTCAATGAAGAGATCCAGTAAATTCAAAAGGCAAATATATATTAAACAAGCACCTTATTATGAAATTCAAAAAGAGCTGGAAAAAAGTAAAAAGAGGCTCATAACACTTCACAATGGTACAACAAAGAACCAACAACTTGTTTTTTTTTACCCAAAGACGATGGAAATTCTTCTGATGAAGTTATACGCAAATGATTTCAACGAAAATTGATGTTCGAAGACACGTAGACAGTGACCCAAATCATTGACTGGACAATAATGAAGCTTGTTATTGAACAAAATTTATCCTTTCTAAAAAAACTGAGTCTTCCGTAACGCGACCCATCGCAACCCCCGCGTTATATGGGGGTTCCCTGTATATGACAATAAGTAAGTATAGTTATAAATAAATAAACAAACATTTATATAAATTAATGAAGAAATAAAAAGAACATAATAGTATAAATAGAATAGTAATAATATTTAATAATGAACTTTCTTAATTAACGAGGTCGCGATCCGACTTTACCTGGAACACGGCAGCCCTCCACTATTTGCGACCCCTGGCACGATGCTTCCAGTACGAATAAATACGTACTAACAATAAAAAAATAGATAAGAAATTAGTTCAACAAGTTTATAAAATATTAAGAAAAAAATTGCTTATGTCCAAAACTTTGATACAAGAATATTTGCAACAAAACCTCATATTGTTACGAATCTTTCTGTAAGTTTTTGTATTCTTATAGATATTAATTCAACACTCGCTCTTTTGTGAAAGTCTTACTTGAAGTATGTTTTGTCAACGTTATGAGATGAAAAAAAGCGATATTATCTACAAAAATATCCGCCTCACTTTCACTCTGACTGACACTCGGAATGTCGTATGTGAATAAATTATTTAAAGACTGTTCTTGGACAGAGCCTTGAGTAACTTCCTGTTTGAAATAAATAAGACTAGATAACGCAATACTGACGAGGTCTTCAAAGCAACGAACAGACAAAAAAGCTTTGAACTATTTTGCAAAAATATGGAGGAAAATATTAACAAATAATTTTAAATAAACGACCATTTTGCCAAAAGGAATTGAGTGCCTTTTCAATGTCAAGGAGAATCATGCCTGTAGACTCAAACTGTACTCGATTTTTTTTTTTAAGAAGTTGCATATTCGGAGCACTTGTTTGTAAGGGCAATGATTAAGCCTTAAATCATGATTCCTTCTTAAATAATTTTCGTATTTTTTTTTCTCTTTTAATTTTTTTGTATAGCTTTCTAACCTAAGGGTTCTCAAGTGATTTTACAGTTTAAGTGTAGGTATCACTTTGAACATTTTCCAAGCATCGGGAATATATACATTGGATTTTTAGGTACGCATTTAGCCAAAAACTCAAACTGTTTTATAACCAAATATGTATGAATTGGGACTGGAGAACATGTCATTTCAACAGGACAGTGCTAATTTCGAGCCTTGTTTTGAATCTAGACTTCAAGAGCTAGAAATCAGCGATCGAAGTTCTCAATAAAACGACAAAAGCCCAAATGGTCATCAACAGTGTTCGAAATAACTTCATCATCGGCTGAGTTTTTTTGGGCCATTTGGTAAAATTTCAAAAGTCCTTGATTCGTCTCAGACATAAATGGACTAAATTATGCACACATGCATGATCGAAGAGTCCAAATTTTGTTATGAATTTTTCCTATTCCAGTTCCAGAATGTCGTGGCTAGACTTTAAAAGCTTCTCCCTTGCGATTGCAATCTTCATTTTCTTATTGAGACCAATATGAGAATATACATGTTTCTAGGTACAAAATATGAACAAAGTCTGTTTGGTTTGTCCAATCATCTATTCATTGTGGACTTGTTTAATTTTAGACTTCCGCTTATAAACAAAAAATTGTATCCCAACCAAAATAAATTACTGCAAAATTTGGTCTCGATTGTACAGATTGCTAATTTTAGTGGACCTTGTGTTTACCTGAGCACTATCTTTTTTCATGTACTTTGCTTTGTATGAACGCAAGGCCTTCAGATTATTATGGACTAATTAATTCTCATGGTCAATAGTAAGATGACGAAATTCGCCTTTGTAGTTTATCGGAGCTTGCAAGCTGAAGTGTCTTTGTTTTTTTTTTTGTTTCACTTTGGCGAGATAGTTTTGTTCTTTGTCTGATTGCATAGTCAAGAGGTATTTGTAAAGATGTCAATCCGATTTAAGATAGAATCAAGATAACAAGAAGATTTTTATCTGAGATATACAACATTTGGAATGGAACAGGATTTAACTAAATTTGTACGTTTATAATTGGTCATCAATTATCAATTCTGACAAGTAAATTTTCGATGACTTTTCGACACAAATCGACTTACTACTTTCCAGACCACTGAAAAGTCTCTGCCTTCCACTCTTGTCAATCCCGTGCACTCTGCTTTCGGGATCACTCGATCCTTAAAATAGAGGTTCGGTCTTCCTTGTCATGTCTCGAACCGGGGCATGCGATTAAAAGATCCTCTTTGCTGGAGCATTTGCTTGTCCATTCGCTTGATGTGGCCGAGATAGTGTAATCGTTATAGAAGAACTGGCCTGTTCAATCTTTTTTTAAATCACACATTTCGTCTTCTGAGTTTGGAGTTTTGAACCCATTTTTTTTTGCCAAACCGAAGCAGGAGCGGTTTTCTATGGTGAGCCTTCGCCGAATCTCTACTTAGGTATCATTCGTGGAGTTGATACTTATTTCGAGGTAGGAACACTCCTTACCCACCTCCAAATTAATGTTGGCAAAAGTGATGTTTTGTCCTATGATGTTGACAGATGCTTCTTTGTTTGTTTACATGTAATTGGTTATGTCCTCGTTTACTTCAAGGCCAACTCATTTCGCCTGTTGCCCAATTTTCTTAAAGGCCTCTATGACAACGCGCTGGGAGGGACCAATGATTTCTTTTTCGTCTGCATATCACAGCAGTTGGACAGATATGTTGAATATAGCGCCTTCCGTGCTTAAATTTACCGTCCGAACTATTTGAGCGAATGTACAAGATTAAAGAAGTCACATGATAGAACATCTTCTTTCCGAAACCCGGTGCATGCCTAGAATAGTTTGGTAGAACTGTTTCCAAATTGGACATATAACCATATGTTTTCCAACGTCACGCAGAACAGCTGGATTTATTTTGCCGGGGTCCCGAATTCGGTCACCGCCTTGTTGAGTTAAAGTCGTTGAATGCTATCATTTGGGGCTTTGAAATCGTTGAAGAGATGGTGAGTCTCGACTCGAAAATGAATATTTAGTCAATCTGCCAAGCCAGTTTTGCATAAAGGCTTCAGATATTCACACAGTACGTTGGATAGGATCTCATATGCGACTTAAGATTGGGCATCAAGAGCTGATAGTCCAGTCATCAAACAAGACTTCATCCACCCATCGTCTTTATGCTTGAAAAGCTCCGCTGGTAGACCATCAGTGCCGGCGTCCCTATTTTTTTTCTTCAACTTTTTGAAAGCTGAGCCAACCTCTTCCAAACTGTTAGGGCCGATGGGCCTCTGACTGGATGCAGGTTCTCTTCTAGCCCCATCACTCTCTCTTTATCTGATGCCCGTTAAGCAACTGCTGGAAGTGCTGCTTAAATACATCTATTATTCCTTCACTGTTTCGAAGAGCCAGTCTATCGGATTTGAATCAAACGGCGGCTGAAGTGCACCAAGAGCTCCAAAAAGTTTACAAAGATGCTGCTCTAAGTGAAAAAGCGTATCACGATTGGTTCCATCGTTTTAAATATGGTACTTTCGATATTGACAACCGTCGGTCTGAAGGAGGGCCAAAATTCTTCGAAGACGCTTAATTTGAAGGCATTGCTCGATGAGGATCGCAGGAAGAGCTTGCTTCAAAATGAAGGCTTTCCCGTCAAGCCTGAGAGCAGTTTTACTTAAAAGTTTTCGCGATTCGAGATATACCCGGGGAAAAAAATAGAAGTAGCTGGAGCCACGTCTGGAGAGCACAGTCCTTAACTCCTTGCATCAGAGTACAAAAGAAGAACAATAGTCTTTTCCTCTGTAATATCAGCCGCATGCTTTTAATATATTTTGTATCTTCGCAATCAATGATGTCTCATGGCCGAGATACCTGAGGGTTGGCTCTAATGTGTTCTGGCTGTTAGCCTGGATCTGGATTTTTTCTATCCTTTCAATAATTCAAATATATTTTTTTCCTTTTGCCAAAGTCCGGTACAGGATCTCGTGGTGTCCTCCTGTCGAGTTTCTCATCGTTATTTTGTACACAGTAAACCTTTTTGTGTAGCCGGATGGGAAGATCGAAGACCATTAATTTAGTTTTTTTCCTTAACCCGTTCCTCTTTTTCAGTGAAAGACGTTTATCATCAGCAGTGAATGAACCAGATGAACCGGTTGAAAATGTCGTTATTGCAGACAACTTCATAACTATTACTCTGAGGTGAATTTTGACCATGACAGCTGTCACATCAGAAACTTCACGTCATTGTCTAATTATTTCAGTCTAGGTTATTGGTCATAAGTGAAAACACACAAGTTTTTATAAAGCCGTAAAATGTCTACATTCGTGCCATCAAAACAACATTTGCGGGAAGTTTAAATATGCTTCTTTCGTTTCAAGAAAAAAGCAACCGAAGTGCAACAATTGCTTAGCGAAGCTTACCAGGGCTATACTATAGACGTTAGAATTTGTCAGCGGTGGTTCAAGAGGTTCAAAGACGGTAATTTCGACACCGAAGACAAAGAACGCCCCGGTCAGGTGAAAAAGTTTGAAGGCCATGACTTGGAGGCATTGCTCGGTCAAGATCCGTCACAAACGCAAGAAGAACTTGCAAAATCGCTTGGCGTCGCTCAGCAAACCATTTCCGATCGTTTGAAAGCAATGGGAATGATCCGAAAGGTAGGACATTGGGTGCCGTATGAATTGAAGCCACGAGACGTCGAACGCCGATTTTGCATGTCCGAAATGCTGCTTGAACGCCACAAAAAGAAGTCTTTTTTGCATCGAATCGTCACTGGTGATGAAAAATGGGTACATTACGATAATCCAAAACGTCGGGCAACGTATGGATGCCCCGGACATGCCTCAACATCGACGGCCGTTCAGAATATTCATGGCCTGAAGGTTATGCTGTGCATTTGGTGAGACCAGAATGGTTTTGTGTATTATGAGCTGCTAAAAGCGAATGAAACGACGGCAATTGATGCGTTTGAGCCGAGCACTGAAGGAAAAACGGCCGGAAACGGTCGCAAGACACGATAAAGTTATTTTTCAACATGACAATGCTCGGCCACATGTTGCAAATGTCGTCAAAACTTACCTTGAAACGCTCAAATGGGATGTCGTACCCCACCCGCCGTGTAGTCCAGACCTGGCGCTTCCAATCGATGCAACATGGCCTGGCTGACCAGCACTTCCGTCATTTCGAAGATGTGAAAAAATGGATCGATTCGTGGATTGCGGCCAAACCGGTCGAATTTTTCAGAACGGGTATCCATGAATTTCCAATTGAAATGGGAAAAATGTGTTATATCAATTTTTCCTCAATAAAACATTGATTTTTGACAAAAAAAACGACATTTTCAACCGGTAGTCCTATTAGTATAAAATTTTGTTTTTACTGATGTCCTCAGATAGTGAAACGGCTGGGAGTTGCAATTGGTATCGCTGTCTGTCTTTCAATTTGATCAAGTTTTGAAATTTTATATAGTTTTCGAAACTGATTCAGTGTCCATTTGCTTGATAAGCTGGAGTTACAAGTTCGTGTTGTCAAATTGATGGTTTGTTGTTGGCTCTGCTGTAAAGGCCTATAACGGACAGTAGTGTTATGAAGTTATTTTACAAAAAGACAAATCACGTAACTTTATTAACAAATATACATTGGATGATAAAAAACACAAATAAGTCGGTATCGAACTCTTCATCCCTATTTGGACTCCAACCTTAGAGCAATCAACCCGAGTTTCAAACCAATTCATACATCATTCATATCATCTCCCAACCCTTCTGTCCACTCTGGACCAAAGTATTCTAAGGGTAGCCATGATCCCTTAAGGAACAACATATCGTCGTTTTTTTCTTTGGATCGGTGATTGAGTTTCAAGGCTAAGTTTTTTTAAATGTTTCTCGTGAGGTTATAAACCAACTTTTGAAAATTGATTCACAACGAAAAGAAAAAAGAAAATAAAAGCTTCTTATGACGCACGGTGAAAGTAATTGCCCTTAAATCTAAAATCGACTACAAAAGCAAAACTAACACTTTCATTCCAAAATACACAATCTTTACCACCTGACGGAATTCCCCAACGTCTTGAGCATCATATAAACAAAATAGAAATAAATTTAAAAAAAAAATTGTACCCAGTCTTGGCCAGCAAGATTTGCAAAATTAAAATAGAAACCTCTTAGGCACGCATCTCCAAGTGAAATACAGACTCAACTCGTTCCACTATTGGCATAAATTATTAATCCCGTTTGTTTAACTAATAACTCGACTAATGATAAGAGACCCAAGTCTCGTGCTAAATTCCTGTCTACCTATACAAACGAGTATTGAAAAAAATTCGTATATTATTTTGTCTCAAGTTCCGCAGGCCATACACAAGAAACGTTTACGGATAGTAGCGCCATTGTGTCATGTCCATATAAAAATTCGCATCTAATTAGCAAACGGATTGGTGATAATGTTGTTTCAACAATAAATAGTTTTGGCGTTAATTAAGAAGTTAACAACAAAAAAAATAAAATGTTTGTGAGGTTTTTTTTTTGTTTTTTGTTCCGATTGATGTCCAGTCGCATAAATGCATCAAAAGCAGAACAATTTGCCGACAAAGAAATTTTATGTGTGGTCCTGGGGCTCAAAATAACTTTATTAATAAGAGAGTTATAAAATGACCACAAAAATTCACGAATTGACAATAAAAAAACAAGTTTTCAAATTCCAAAGAAACGAAAGTGAGTATTTTTCATGTTAATTTCGACGGTTACTGCGGAACGTCAAGCTAAGTTTGCTTTCAAGTTTCATTGACATTCAATTTGATCCGATAAATCTTTTTGAATGTTGAAAAAACAACTGCAGCTGTGTAAGGATTCTTTACAGATTCTTAGTTCTACTCGGCTTCTGACCCAGCCCAGATGGATACATTCTCTTCAAGTATTCTAGGTCTCGGAAGAACAGAAACACATGGTGTGACGAAAAGTGCAGGCGAACGTTCACAGCTGAACATAAGGCGTCCAAAGCGGTTCTGGTCAGAATTATCCAAAAAGTAGTTCACCAAGAACTACATTCAAAATTTTTAGCACGGGAAAGCGAACAAGGCAAAGTTCTAAGCTCAGATCAGGAGATTGAAACATGTAAGAAGAGAAACAGTTAAAAGTTGAGAAAATGGTAACGTACCGCTGAAAGGATGGATCAACCTTTTAACATCAACATATTATGACCGCCAAGGCAGTGACAGCCAAGGGCAACTCAAATCAGGCTTCTAATGCCGGGGGATCTCCTGCCGAACTTTTCAAAGTAGATGACCTGGCGAGGCGGATACGCCAAATCATTAATTGAACATTTTCGGATGCAGTACGCACCAAGAATGAAACCTCTAGAGACGTGTTGCATGGATTTATTTATTTATTATAATGTTCATTATTATTTAAATTAATATACCATGATAACAAGATAATATTATAGACATTCTGTATTTTGTTACAGAATAATAAAAATTTTGTTGAAATGTTTTTTTAAAATATTTAAAAAGAGTCTAAATACATTTTGGGAGGGAGGACCTCTTAAGATATTACAAAAGTTAAACAAGAGATCAAATAATTTTTGTCCGATTTATTGTAATAATTATAATACGTAAAAATTCTAAGGAATCGAGAAACAGCATTTGATCTACACGTTTTACAATTAAAATAAAAAATAAAAGAAAATTAAAATGATATGAAGTCAAAAAGTAAAAATTCAAGGCTGATATGGTTAAACTGGGGCAACCAGTCTTGAACGAGTTTTAAAAAGGTTTCAAGTATTGTAATTGTTCTGATGGTCCGCGGTGAAGAAATTGAATAAAAGTTACGATATGCAGTTGTGTGAAAAGAGGGTACAGATACTATGTTCAAAAGGTTTCCTCGTAATGAAAAAGGACACACAACATCGGCGCATATGACTTTTATAACATCACAGAAACAACTTCGATTTAATCAAGGACTTTGTCCACCTAGGTTCCAGAGTGAATTCGAGTAACGACTGTTTTTTTGAGCTAAAAAGGAAAATTGAAAAAAATGGTAGTCCGAAAACAGATACTTACTGACGAATATCTCGGTAAACAAAAAGTCATCAGATCTTGAGGTGTAGTACCATTTCAGCTTGTTCTTATTTAAGAAAAAACACTGTTCTTTATTATTTACCGCCTTCATGGTCCCCCGTACTCTGTTTCAAATTGGCTATAAAAAGCTTTCTGACTTTTGCGATTTGTTGATCTTTCGACGGAAGGTTCGGTCTTCATATTTTTCATAAGCCTCTGATGAGTGATAAGTGTGGGGTTAAGGACTTAAGGATGTTTTTGAAAATCAACCTATTTATTTAAGGAATTTGAAAAGCTGTATTTACCTTTTATTAGATAATTAATTGAATTCGTAGGGAAAGGATTCGCCTAGTGTTTTTTGTCTGACTCTTGCTTGAGCCGGGCATGCGCACATAAAGTGTGAAAGGGGTTCTTGTCGTGGAAGCTTGGCTGCATGGCCTCCTACAGGCCAGTGTCCCGTGCTTATTGTTATTGCTCTAAACTTTCTTCGAAGTTCGGTCGTTTTTAAATTGTTTTCTTGGATATGGTGCATGGAGTAATTTTCTTCCATCGGAGACTAGCGTATTTCGTGCAATTGCTTTGTATTATTTCTTTGATGGATCCTAGCGGAATTTCAACTTTCTTCGCTAGTGATCCATTCAGGGCTGTTCCCCTACCTGCCCAATTCGTCAGCCTGTTTATTGTCATGGACGTTGCTGTGGCCGGAGACCAAGAGTAGTGTGTTTTTTGACTTAGGTGCTTACTTTAATTTGGGCATAGTTTTTCTAGTTATGACAATTGATAGCGGCGTGACTATCAATGAGAATGCCAAGGTTTTTCCTTAGATCCTCACTGTCTTCTGTCAATTTACACATCTTCTGGATTGCCCATATTTCCGCCAGAAAAATGCTGGCGTGATCCGGAAGTCGATATGACTTGGAGATATGGAGTTTTCTTGCCTAAATTCTTTTATTCCTCCCTTACAGGAAACCCTACGTTGAAGTTTTTGTTGAAGTTGAGAGCGCTTGTTGTGTAATATGTTGTGTATTGGGTAAATTTAATGGGAAGTGTATTAAGGACATTGCTGTGCGCAAAGGGTTGCGGCTTCCAGTCACATCAAAAATGTGAGTATTGAAGTCAGTTCTACACAGAGTCCCCTCGATCTCAATTGCGCAAAAAAAGTGGCACAGACAGCACTTATATTTATGAAGGTCTATTGATACAAACCGATTTTATTTATCTACCCATGGCCAAGTGGCTGACCCTGCGGTCTGAAAAGAACTTCTATTGTTTCATAGGGAGTTAGATAAGGATAACAGATACTCCTGCCTTCTGATAAAAATGAAAATGTCTTGAGCATTAGTCTGCCTGATGTCCAAGGGAGAACATATTTCTGTGAGGATGATACGCCTTCTTAGCTAAATTAGAGGTGGACATTAATAAAGAATGTGTTCATCCGTTTCGTCGTCTTCCAAACAGAATCGGCATTCGGCGACTTAAGTAACTTGGTTAGATCTAATCTCAAGTAGCAATAGCCTGAGAGGAAGCTCATGTAGTTCGGCCTGGAAAATAAATGGATGATTTCTCATAGGTTAAGTATTTTTTTTGTTGGGTCCATAGACACCGGCACCTACACCATTTGACAGACCGGTTCGATATAAAAATTCACATGTAAATTACTAAGAGTATTGTGAATCTGCGCTTAAGCTGATCCAGCCATTTTCACCAACGATTCCACGGCACCTATTGGTAAAGGCAATGGTATCTACTGCTAGGTCAATTGCTCCTCCAGGCTTGGACATGGCTGCATCCCCTTTTAGATCGAAGATAACTATAGAAGATAAGTTAATTTGTAATATCATAACCATTAGGGCTCTAGCCTTAATAAGTTTTTTTTTTTCAAGATGTGCACCCTAAAACGAAAGAAACATGACCGATTGTTCCATCCGGGTGCGCCGACCGACTTTCATTTTAAGCTGGCCGCTTGTAACTGGATGACTCGAATAACCTGATTGAATCTTTCCAGAACATTCACGTAGCAACCAATGTATAATTGTTGGGCCACATTCAGCAATGGTCCAGCTTATGAGGTCTTCGAATCGCAGTCACCGAATTTGATACAAAAAATATGGAAAACCAAACCAATTTATTTTTATATTATTACGTCAATATATTTTATTTACAATTTTGTATTAAAAATAAAATTCTTGACGACAACTATTATTATACAATCGGGCGAACTGAAAAGGAACGTTGGTACCAAAAAATTTGTTGTTTTTCGTTAAAAGTTAAAAGATATTAAACCTTGTAATATATTTTTTTAATTTCTTATAAAAGTTAGAAAAGCATGTAACGGCAAGTAAAAATATATAAGTTATAGACAGAAGAAATTTTTCGAATTCAATAACATTTTTCGAAATATCTGGCGATCTTATTAGGAACGTTATAAAAATGAAGAAAACCGATTATTCGCGATCACGACCTTAAAAATCCGTTGCATTGATGCAGTAAGATCGCGCCATTTTTTGGGTATATGTTGGCCCGTGTCGTCCTTGCAACTTCAAATAATTCATTCAAATTTTCAACTTTGTGCTAACCAATTTCGAGTTTTAGTTCATACCAAAGGCTTTCTATAGGATTTAAATGATGGATTTAATGATGGCCACGCGAAGGCATCAGCGGAATTCTTTTCTTGGTACAGATCAACCATCTTGTATTTCGGATTAAATTCATAATTTTTTAGACTCCGGACTATCAGTAATATTTTGTTCCATTCAGAAATTGTCTTATCCTTAAATTTCTTCGCAAAGGCTAAACTAATTTTTGAATTTTTAAGGGAAAGCAATGTTTTTTTTCTCGTCGCCCTTCCAAAAAGTTGGCTTCCATTCAATCGTTCACGTTTGCAGCGTGCCGAAAGGGCATTCGGACCACATCAAAAAATGTCCCTTTGAATATTTTTAGAATTCATAAATGGATCTTTTTTGGCAACTCGACCGATTTTTATATCCTCCGGTTCATACGCAATAATTTGCGTTTTGCTACCTCTTCCGTAGTTGTATTGAAGGCTATTCATTTTTTACCAATTCAAGCTTATTCCGATTTCTGAAAACGAAAACTTCTCATCTTAACAATGGCCTTCCGCATCTATGGCGTGCATCTCTTAGTGTTCAATCGTGCTCTAAATTATCATTTTTCTTTATTAAAAGTTGAACAATGTCATAAGTGTGACTATTATTTCTGTTAATATTATCAATTTTTGAACAAAAAGCTACTCTTCCTTGCGTCGTTCTAAATTAGATCGCCAAAAATAGACTTAACACTTTTAGAACTCTTGTCCAAATACGAAATGCAATATCATTCGGAAATCATGCTTTTACAAAACAGAAAAAAAACAAGACCAACAAAATAATTGTATTTAGTGTAATATATATTTTTTTAATTGTTTTTCGTTCGTTATTAGTTCGCTACTACTGTAATTAAGTAATTGTTGAGCTTCACTCCATCTGCATATATGGGTTAAATATAAAAAAACCTATGGTCTTTCTGGATCAGACCCATCACAGGACCACATTAAGAAGCTCTTTGATTACTACTCAAAGTCAACAGCAACAAAACAGAACTCATCTGTTTCAGGACACCAACGACGGCAACCAGAGGAAGACGACAATTTGCAGCACGTTGTCGCAACATCAAAGTAATCCTCCCGGTCAGCATACAAATTGTGCCACAAGACACGACAAAATACCTGGGAATCAACTTCAGCGAGCGGCTCAGATTTAACGCCTATGCCAACAACGTCATGAAAAGGGCCAACTTTGCCCTACATCTTGTTAACCCACTGCTGAGGAACAGGAACGGGTTAAGCAAGAAAACCAAATTACTGGTCTACAAGCAGCTCATAAGACCAGTAATAACCTATGGCTGCCCAATATGGTTCACGGTGCCACCAAAAACCATGAAGAAAATCAGACTTATGGAAAGAAGGATACTTCGGTCCTGTACAGGACTCTGGCGAAAACCAGACACGCTGAAATACTTCAGCAACACGAAGCTGTACCTTCATACATGACGCTTGCATGACGCCAATCGATTTATACATGCTACAGCTTTCCGGAAGGATACTGGACAAATTAAAGGACCATCCAAATCGAGACATCAGGAACATCAGCCAGCAGACCTTAGAGCCAGCGCTGAGGTACCTCAGTCCACGAGCTATCATCGACGAGAGATTCGAGGACCCCGTAAATTTCTACGAGACCTCGTTCTACGAAAAAGCAGACAGCTGATATTACAGAGGTTAGGATCCTGTTATTAGTTTTAAAATCATAAATTTAAAAAAAAATTTTTTTCAACAAAAGTTTTCAAAAAAAAGATTAAGTCGCCATTGTAGGTAATATCTTTTTGATAAAAAAAAAAATATTTTGTATAAATACCATAAGAAATAAGTCAGGCCCTTATTGTTCAGCCGACAAAACCTTACCTTAGTTATAAGTCAAATTTTAAGTCATGATTGTAAATATTTTTGGACGATAAATAAAAACATCTTAATCTTTCTGGACCAGACCCATATACAATCCCGATGCTTATACTCGCCCTTCTTCGTTACGGGGACACCGTCTGAGTGGTACCAAATGCACCCTGGATTCCGCTTCGCTTCCAACTCGTAATCAAAGTTTCTTGTGAGGTTTTTTTTTGCCGAGTTTTGTTCAGTATTTGACAGCAATCGCCATCGCGAATAGATCCATTCTTATCAGGCATAAAAAGCCGATCACTCTTCATTTTGGCAGCATTTTAAGGAGTCGCAATAACCAAAAGAAAATAATGTCTGGTCGCGTGAAAATTAGTACAGAACGTTATTCTGATTTTCATAACGCTAACCTTAATCAATTTCTTAGTTTTGTAAGTGAATTTAAGAATTTTAATTGTTTGTTTTTTTTCGGATACCTTTATTTGGCAACAATAGACCCGGCATGACGTCTTAGTGAGTCACCAATCAACAAAGCCACATTCTCAACAAAAAAAATTGGTTTATCAAAGTTAAAAGAAAACAAAAGTGAATCATTCACCTTGCAAGATTAAAACGCGATACTTTTGATTTATAAAATACACTAGTAAAAACCTTTGTTCCAATTCGCTGCTCAACAACCACACTATTCTTTTTTAATCGCAAGATCGCGAAGCCCTTTTTTCTAAACAAAAATGTAACTAAACCTGTGATTATTTTATTAACTTCCATAAACGACATTTTTCAAGCATTACTCGCCGCATCGAGATTGCATTGCTTTATAAAATTACCTGAACAACACGCAATCATCCATCCATTTGAAGGAAATACCACTTTTCTACCCCTAAACCATCAACACATGCAAACGGCTCGAATTCACCACAGCCGCCCGCCAGCCGTCGAAGAGAAATTTCCAACTGCACACACAAAAACCAAACGAAGAGAAAAACATAACGCAAAAAAAAATCATCCCTAAAGCAACCAACAGATACGAAGAGAACTCGAAAATGCACCCATCGCATCTATGTATGTGTATGTATCTCACGAATCTATCACTAGAGGTTGATTCACTGTTCAATAACAGAAATCAGATGCGGATACATGCGTGGAAGTTGTAGAGTAGAAAAATAGAGACAAACAAGAAAACTATATAAAACAGCAAAAAACACAAGATACAATATCTATCACAGCAGCAGCAGCAGGAGCAGCAGCAGCACAGCACCATCATCGTTCAGCTCTTGCTTGGCGGTGTCACACAGCAGGCAATTGCGCTCTCCACATCGTGTATAGAGCAAGCGGTGCGGCGACAGCGACCAATTCCATTCCCAATATACTGGTGGTGTGGTACACGCGTTTGCCTCGACTGTTGTGCGCCACTGTAATGTTTCTTCAGTATGCCATCAACCGCGCTGCCGATCGGTTTGCAATTTGCGAATTACAATTCTTTCCACTGAAAACAAGCCAAACAAAATCACTTGTTGTGGCATCGGTAGCCAAACAACAACAATCTTCGTAAAATTGTATCGCAACATTTTCTTGGTCGGTTTAATTTAATTTTTTTTGTTTAAATTTTACGCTTCTTGTTCGATTGTTAAGTATCTTCTCGAACCTGAATGTGGGTTATCCACTAATGCGAAACAAAACCAAAAATTAAGTGTAAAGAAAAGATACACGCGGCTGCTGCACATCGGGCGTATACGCGACATTTGTTTTTTTCTTTTTTTTGTAAATCTGTTTTCGTTTGTTTTTTTTTTCGTTTTGTATCGACGACCCTCGCGCGTTAAAGTTCGTATTTCGTAATTTCGCTAAATAAGTGCGGTAATTAATTAATAATAGGAAGAGTCCCTCAAAGTGTATATCCAGTTTCCATTCAGTTTAAAAAAAAATTTTGAAAAGTGTTTTTTTTTTTTTTTTTTGTAAACTAATCGCGCTTTTTGCCGTCGCTTAAACGCTACTGCATCTCACTATCGCATCGTAGTATCGTGTTCGCATGTCAAACGTAATTAATTCACTCTCTCTCTCTCACTCTATCGCAAAATTGTTTTATTTATTTCGAAATTAATTGATGTAAGTGTTCTCCGCTCTGTTCCTATTCAGTTGGCAAATTAAAGTGCATTTTTAGTGTGTGAAAAAAATAAATAAATAAAAAATCAAATCTTATTATTATTATTATTATTGCGTTGAAAAAACGCAAGTGATTCGGCGTGTGTAATGCAATGTAACACACCTGATCGTGGTATGATCGATCATGCTAAATGTAAGATAAATTTTACGATTTTCTTCAATTCAAATTTTTAAACATAAATTAGGGTTTTTAGAAATTTCAATTTTCAATTGGTACCAAAAAAAAAATGGTTTCTTTGGAGTTGCAATGTAATTTTGAAATTTAAATTTTACCATGCTAGGGTCTTTTAAATCATTTAAAAGCTATAAGCCTTTTGAAGGTATCAATGCTTCAACGTGTACAATAGGTTAATAAAACTGTTATTGTGATGCCGCCTGTTTACTGAAAATGCTCGTATTTCTGAGTAAAATTCGCAGGATCGTGAAAATTATTTAAGTACATCCAAAATTCAAATATAGTAAGTTGAATAAATTTGTGTTTATGGAAAAAATTAAAAGTTGAAATTGTTCAGACATGAGTCGAAAAAAAATAAATAAAATTCTTCAACACAGTAACGAACGAATTTCAAAAGTATTCAAAGCATTCGACTAGTCTTAAAATTTACGTTCTTTTGACTTGTGTTAAGTTGAATATTCAGAACCAACCAAAAGTAAGAGACTTCACAGAATGCAATCCTTGAATAATGTCTTCCTTTATAGCTCTGCCAGGTTGAACCTGAAAAGTTTGCAAAAAAATTACCGTCATATTCTTACAATTATGGTTCGAAAAAAATTAAAATCATTATTATACAGAAATATATCTGAATAACCTACATTAACAATAAAATACTTAAGGTACGACAACATCAGCCGGGGAAGCTACATTATTAAATTTGATGCAATGAAAATTTGTTTATTAAATTAAAAGCAAATGTCGCTTTTTTAGGAGTCTTTAATATTTTTTAAAACATAGCCGACTTTCAATTTCAATTTCATTAGCAATTTATATTATTTAAGTCCTCTAAATAATATCATATTTCAAGCTTGGAATAGTTTCTGAATAGTTCAATCTGAAATTATATTTGTTAATAATTATTTCTTAACATAAACGGTTCCTCATCGTGGATGTAAAAGAAAATATTGTGAAACAATATTGCTTTTTGTTCTAAACACAAAAAATGTGATAGACTGTTTAATATTCATCTACTTAATTCTGACAACATCCAATGGGCCCTAAATGAATTATAAAATAATCTCCATTTCAAACTTGTAGTCGGTTTGCAACCTCGATGTTATCCTTTAATCCTTTAATACTCTTATACGTTAAGAGTAACAACGTTCCGAGTATAGTGCCTTGAAGCACTCCATGTGCATATCATATATGTATTGTTTGAGGATCATAATTGATTAATTTGCCATGAAATACTTGGACGTGGATTTATAAGTATTTACTTACCGAGATATATTAATAAAATTGTTTGTAAGCATATTGATAGTCCAAAATATTCAGGTATTTTTGAACCAATTTCTTTTGGGATATCTACAAAATAAACTCTTTCCTTCCTTTTTTTTTTGTTCTTAATTATTAAGTGTTGTTCATGCAAAATTTATCATTGACTATTAAAAGTATTTTATTATTTTACATCTCAGTGAAGTCCTTTATATGTTTCGAACCTAGTTCCTATGATGATCTATTATATAATAAGAAGCAATAAAATCATATAATTATACCTTTTTTTCATGTTTCTAATTCTCTGTCGGCGTTTTGATCGTAGCTTTAACATTTTGAATTATATTTGTGGTAACGAGCACTTTATTCCTTATTTATTATGAGTGTATTGAAAATTTTATGCACTTATACGTCATCTGTAATTTAGTTTTAGAAAAAATAGTTCATAGCTAATCATTTTATTTTTGACCTACAAAATTGTGCATATCTCAGAGAAAGTATTTCAAACTTAAACGTTGTTGCTGCAATAAGTGACTATTTTCTGAATATAAAATCAACCTAATGCTTTAAATCCGTCGAGCTTCAATTAGAAATAATATAACAATATGATTGTGTCCTTTTTTCATGTTTCTAACACCCTGTATCCAACAGCGTTTTGATTATATCTAGGACGCTTAAGATCACATTTTTTTCACAAATATTTTAAGAATACTTCACTGAAAGTTTATTAGTGTTTTTGAATAATTTTTCGCCTTAAATTTCTTCTTTAACTGTGACTTTTATTTTGAAAATCGTTGTTAATTTTTAATGGTCACAAAATTGTACCTCAATCTAAGCTTTTACCAAATCTATGCGCCATCAATTGTTGTATATTCCCAAATTAGTTTGTAACACTCATATTTATATTCTACTCTTCAAATCTATAGAACTTCAGCCAAAAATAGGGAAATATTATTATTATTATTATAATACGACTTTTTTAATGCTTTGTATCTTTTTTTTGCCCTTTGATTGTTAGTTAACTCCAAATTTGTGCGCAACTTTGAGCCTAAAAAGTCTGCCTGAAACTTGACATTTTTTTTATCAAAAAACATTTTACCTTCCTCATTATTATTTATAAATTCTTTTTTCATAATTAAGTTAACGTAAAAGTCTGATTTAGTGGGTAGGCTTTCATTCGAAAACTATCTTCAAAATCTTTTCTTCTACAAAACATCATTTTAGCCTAGCTCTACCTTTTTTTTATTGTGTCTTAGATCTCGTTTTAAGCGTTCAAAAACAAAAAAAATACAATCTATCTCGTTTCACTTGTTTCGTCAAAGTTTTCCAAACAAATTAGTAGAAATGTTTTCTATTTGTTTTAAAAGAATCAAATCATTGTTTTTTGTTGTTTTTTTTGTTGTGTTGTGTTTTTTAGCGCGACTTCAACGATGACGATGAAATTTCGAACGTCGTCGGCAGACAAGGCTCGCTTATCAACAACATTTCACTTATTTTAATTATATTAGTAAAGAACTACTAATCAATTTGGAGTTGCTCAATTTGTTGTTTTGGTTATTTTATTTTCTTTCGTAATTGTATTTTATTTTTTTTTGTTCTTTGTTGATAATACAAACAAGAATTTTTGCGCCCTGTCGTTGATTTGGTTTTTTTTGTTTCTCTTATTTATTTATTTATATTAATTTTGCGGCTTATGGAGAATGTAGATGAAAGATGAAGCTTAAGAATTGTTTTGCTCTACCGAGATACATTCTCGTGGTGTTGTTGTAGATACCATACTTGTACATTTGATTTATTAATAATAATTTTGTTGTTGGGTCTATCTCTGTTTATAATAAGACACACACACACGGGGGGAATGTAAGAAGAGTGCATAAAAGGTTATTGCACTTGTATTGTTATTATTATTTTGAAATAACAAAACCGAGTGAATTAAATAAATGAATTATGGAAATTTGTTAGAGTCCTCGTTAGCTGTGGTTTTTTTTTGCGTCTAAATTTGCTGCTCGTATTAATTTGTGGATGTGGTGATGTTACGTCGAGCTGAAGCTGGTGTTTACTGATTGTAATTTGTTTATTTATTTTGTTTTTTTGTGCGACTTGATCAATGAATTATTCGTCATAACGGGTTGAGATATGATTCGTGATTTAGTTCTAAGAATTGTTTATAGTTTCTCAGCTAATCTGGATGGTTTCTTTGGTTCTCCTTCGCTTAATTTAATCGCAATTTATTTAAGTTGAGCAGCATAATGTTTTTTGTTTTTTTCTTCCCGTTAAGTGTGGGTGGAAATAGGTTGTAGATTTTTGAAGAGGTTCTAGTTAACATGGACTTTACATATTTTCCAGCGTTTTGTCTTATGAAACAAAATTTTCAAACAAGGCGAATGCATTTTTTTGAATGCTAAATGTTTTCGAAATTTGAAGAATTGGCTGGATTGAAATCGTGTGCTCTTCAAGATGCCCGAATAATAGTAATTCACAAACTCCTTAGGAAATATGTGTTTACTAAAGATATTAAAGGGACGGGTAGGCGAGTGGATTTGCAAAGCTGAGGGATTTTTTTACTAATTTGTGAGCCTTCAAAGGATTGCAACTATTCGTTAAGCGATAGCTGATAAAAAAAAAACTATAGAATGAAGCGTCTTAAGAGTTAGTTTTTATTCGTGTTTCCTTGTAGTACTTTCCAACTTGAATAATTGGAGACAATTTCTGGTTTGTATAATGCTACTAAATTTTGAGTCCAATTTTGTCAGGTATTTTCGAAACTTCCTGGACTATTCCATTCTTTACAGGGAAACATAGTAAAATATTTCCATTCCTTGTGAATGGTTTGTTTATTTACCATAATTGATGGCGACTTCTCTTCGGCTTTCATATGACAACACCTTTGCAAATTGTTAAGTCGATATAGTCACTATCGTTGTCAATATCGAAATTACGTCAGCCTATTGTCTTATCCTGAATACAGAATTTTGATTTTCTATTTGTTTCCTTAAACCCTTTTTTAGAAATAGTGAAATATTTCCCCTTTTCTGTTTTTTGTACAGATTTTGACTTCTGGTGTTTAAGGCTATTGTTTGGCCCCAATAATGATTCTTCATCTTCTCGTGAGGTTTTTATCTTAGCTACCCAGATCAATATGGTTATTGGGTTTTTTGACATTACGCCAGCCTGTTTATGTTTTAAGGTAAGAGTTTTAATATATGAGTCTACGAATTCTTGGAGACAACAATTAATTTTCAGTAAAATTATTCTGTAGTTGATTAGAGACTCATTGAAGAACTTGAGGAAAAGCGTTCTCTTATGCAAGATCCATGTTTTTTTAACCCTTTGTAATTTCTGCGCTTTGAGAAATTTTGAATAACTTTTAATTCAATTGATTCCCTGTAACACTTTTTTATTGAGTGTTTGTTGGTGTTAGAAAAACATAAACCCACTCTTTTCTGTTGAAAATTTTTGTACCAAGTACCGCAGTATCTTTTTTGTTTTTTTTTAAATGGTTTTATTTTACTATACTACTTTGACTTGTCTTATATATGAGTGAAATGATTTTTCTATTTGCTTTAAGATTTTTAAAATAAAAAATAAAAACTTTAGTTTTCCACATAATAACAAAAAAATAAATTGAAATAAAATATATATTAATTAAGAAGATAAATTTGAATATTATCGGAGAATAATTCAGTTACTTAGAGAGAGATACAAGTGATTTTTTTTGCTACATGTTTTTCATGTTTCTTTGAAAAAAATCCATTTTTATAAGTTTTTTTTTTTCTTAAAACCTCATTTTTAAATTGTGTGGTTATTTTTTTAATATTCTTGATATGGTATAGTTCAGTTTTCTCCTGCCGTTTGAAAGTGGTATTTTTGCTTCGTTACACTCCAGAATAGATGTCCTTTTCGCCAACCATCAGTGCCTAAAAATTAACGCTTACTCGTTGATATTTCCGGGAAATTATTTTTAGTATGGAGTTTTGTAATTTTTTATATCTTTTTTGGCTACGTTTCTCTATCCCATTATATAGTTCTAAATAAAAAGACTTGAGTTGTCCAATTTCTTTTTTTGGCAATTCAAGGAGTTCTTAATTGAATCCTTTCCCACTTTAGTTTTATTCCGAAAAATTGGATTTTTCATCACAATTCTGTTCGCAACGCTTAAAAATGAGAACTTTATTCTAAATTATATTTTTTTTGACTGCAACAAAGTAGTCATATGGATTACGTTATTTAAGATTTGTATTTAGTGGATGCTTTTGACATTTATCACGTAATTTATGCTTGAGTTTAATTTTGTTAATGAGAATATTTGTTATCCATCGTTTCAGACTTATGTTCGACTTTTGTTTAAGAAAATTGTAGCTTTAGCTGCTTATATATCCCTTTAGCCTTGCTTATAATAAACCGTATGCTCGGGAAGGTTTTTTTTTCACCATATACTTTTACGTTTGTTATGGAAGTTTTATTAAAGCTAATATTGCTATAAGACAGTACTGGGTGCCAGGATACCGAAATCGCATACTCTCTGTCTGGCTGATTGAACAACATACAAACAGTTGATAACTGCAACTGCCTTAACTTTGATTTTTCGAAGGCGATAGTTGCTATAAATGCAAACGATTTGAGATTTCGAACGTTTTTTGGTCTTTCTGTTAAGTAAACTAAAGCGTTCTGATTCTTATCCTTGTTTTGAGAGTCGATGATTCATCGGAGCGATAAAAAGTAAGGTATATGATCACCTTCATGATTTTCAATTTCGACCTCACTTTTTTCATTTTTTCCTTCTCAATTTTTTATATTAAGTAGAAATTTCGAGACAGATTGATGCCACTTACAAAGCCATTAGTTCTCAACTACAGATTCTCTTCAAATAAAATCCTTGTTTCTAAATTATAACATTGTTCCTCATAAACATATTTCTAGTCAAGGATTTGCTCGTGCGTCCTCTTCACACAGACTTATTCACTTTTCAAATGCAAATTGAGGCTTTAATGACCTAAACCATGTGCGTGTGGTCAAAATGTCCGTATCTCAAGGAACTTTCATCGCAAGGCTTCCCCTATAATTGTGTTTGAGTCTTCTTGGCTCTATTGGCTCCATTAACCGTCTTCACTTTTTTCTTTTATTTTAAGTCTCATTTTATTTCAAAAGTAGTTGAAGGATCTGCTTCAGTTAAGTTTTTTTTTTCTACATCCTCAAAGTTTTGACAATCGTATCAGTTCAATTATTTAGGAAAATTTAGATTTAGATTTAGACCTCGTCTATCGGTGATCAGTACTGTAGATCGACGGTTTGAAACTTGGGTCACGGTTTAGTTCTTGAACCCAACAAATGATTCCTGTCTAAGATAACAGATGATTTTTTGTATGCATCTAATAGATGCGCAACCCATTCAATAGATACTTTCTCCTTTACAAAACACCTCAACTGCTGTCATCATCCTTATTCCAACAATTGTTTTTGCTCCTTTTTATTTTTTTTGTTGAATGAAACCATTTCACTTCTCTGTTATTGTTTTGCGGTAAGTATCGACTACCGACTACTTAGCAACCGCCCGCCGTGTACAAGTTGCCTGGGATACAGTGCAAAGTGTACACAAGTATTTTTCGCGACTCCATGTGAAATATCTAATCGACTGTTTATTTATATTGTTGCAAAGGATAACAAACAAAGTAAAAAAAAATATTATTAAAAAAAATGTGGTTTTGCGTGTTTCTTTGATTTTTTTTTTTCTTTTCTTCTTTTATCAATTTTATTCAAGTTTCGTTTGTTGCATTAATGTGCATTTTTATTCCATTCGTGTTGTGTGGATTTTGTGAAGAGTGAGAGTAGAAAAAGTTAAGATTGCATGACGCCGTCCACCACGAAGGTAGGTTTAAATATCGGGGAATGGAGGGATCGATGCTTTTAAGATTTACTTTCTGGCTTTTGTGATCATTTTGAGTGGGGGAATAATTTTATTTAAAAGCGTCTTTAGATAGATTAAAGCGATAGCTTTTGGAATTTATTGTGACATTTTAATATTAACTGATTATAATATTATGTTTTATGGGCTCAACCAGGGGCTCTGTTGTATAATAATGAAAGTAACCAGAATTGTGGTGTTGTGGCTTTTTATAACATTTAAACTGATGATGAAATCCAAGCAAAAAGAAGAAAACTTGAGTCCATTGTGGTGCAAAAAGTATCTATCAATGGGGCCATCGATCACAAGCAAAGTTTTTAATGACCATCTCTTAAAAACAACCGACTGTATCTTTTTCGATCAAGTTCAAGCCTCCCACTGGAGTTTTTTTTTTTTTAACTTTTGGATCAATGACTGCTTTTCTATTTTTAGCTGTATTTCTCGACTTCAGTTACAAGTCAAGCTAAAAGGATAGAATCAATGTTGGCCTCAATTAATTAATTATGTAGTAGTCGTTTGCCAATTACAAACATTCTCGGAACATTGAATTATCCCAATCAAATTGAAAAATCTTAACCAAGTGTATCTGTGTTCCTCAAACTCCATCAATTGGTTTCATTACCTATTACTCATTTCAGAGTCAAGTTAATTTATTATGTTCAGCTTGCTACTGACAAAAATGGGGAAAACAATTATTACGATGACGCTTGTTCGAATTTACTTGGCAATATTGCCATTTAATCATTGCTGTTTTCCGTACCATGACAATGCACTCAAACAAGCCTCTACCTGTCCATATTAATTGATAAATCGATTTAAAAAACAAACATGTCATTTTGGTTTCGCGAAATTCCGGATTCCATTGCTCGGCGACATACTACAGTGTCAGCTTTATTTAGCTCTGCACTTCCAAAGCCGACAGTGTACACATTATTAATTAGAAAAATCGTACTTTATTGATTTTGAAAAAAAAAAAATAGAAATAATAATAAAAATAAACTTCAATGGTTCTAGCCCCAGTATGCAGAAATCATTAGTTCAGAAAAAAAGAGAAAACATGACAAAAAAAAAAACAGTCGTGGTTTTGTAATTAATTGATCTTTCTGTTGCGGGTGACAACATAAGACACCGCTGCTGTCGCTGCTGGAGTATGACGACCGACGCGACTAGATACATAGATAGATAGATACATTTGGGGGAATTCATGGAGTAATCAATTTTGTAATTGAATATCATTGAGCTTTTTTGAGTCATTATGACCCTCGGGCAAAGTCTGCTTTTCAGGATACTCTTGCGGATTAGTTGAGTGACTTGAGAAATCATATTTATCGTGGGTGCTTTTGCTTGGGGGTTTTCTTATTGTTTATGTATGAAGTCATTAATAAGATCACCAAGGCTTTTTTGTATAAATTTTATTTATCCAACAAGTACTTGGGTGCTTTGCTTAAACAAATGTTTCAAATTTTTAATTGAGACCATGGATTGAGTAAGTTTAATTTCGGGAATTTCTTAAATTGTATACGCATTTTATGATCATGTTGACCCACGATTTATTTTCACATTTAATCGTCTTGCAGACAGTAGATTCATCTCCAACGTTTTTTCTGACCAGGAACTGATTAATCATTGTCATTTTCAAAACTCAAACAAATTCACTGGAATGAATTTCTAATCAGTTTCGAAAAAACCCTTCACAAAAAGCAACTGGAAGCCCCACATCAGAGACCATTTGGCAGCTTTAGCCGAATGTAGTATTCTCCATTTTTAATGACCTACAACACTTCTCGAAAGCATATGTGATAGTAGTTTAAACAGCATTGAAATTAATCAATTGGTTCTCAGGTTATAGGCGTACAAACAGACATGCAAAACATTGTGTTATAAGAAGCTTGGAAGCTTTTCAAAATATAAGTTAATAAAGGGTCCGCCAAATAACTTTTTTTTTGAAAATGCTATAAAAAAAAATTGCTGAATATTTTCTCAAATTTCTTTTTTAATTTGAAAGTTAAATCCTTCCGGTTAATAATGGAAAATAATTTCATTCAAATGAAATGCAGTAGCCTACACGATCGGTCCAATTTTTAAGCACATTATCGAATGTTTGCAGCTGTATTTCACCAATGGTTTCACGAATATTGTCCTTTAAAGCGTCAATTGTCTCTGGCTTGTCGGCGTAACACTTATCTTTGAGGGCACCCCACAAATAATAGTCCAACGGTGTCAAATCGCAGCTCCGAGGAGGCCAAACGACATCAGCTCTGCGGCTGATAATGCGATCTTTAAGAACAGGGCGCTAAACATCGAGTGTAGCTTTGGCTGTGTGGCACGTAGCGCCGTCCTGTTGAAACCAAATATTGCCAATATCCTCTTCTTCAATTTTTGTAAACAAAAATTCGTTCAACATGGCCCGATAACGATCGCCATCGACTGTAACGGCCACTCCTTGCTCATTTTCGAAGAAAAATGGCCCAATTATGCCTCTGGACCAAAATCCGCACCAAACAGTGACTCGTTTTGGGTGCATCGGCTTTTCAATGTATGCGTGCGGATTTTCGGTGCCCCAAATGCGACAATTTTGCTTGTTTACATACCCGCCAAGATCAAAATGAGCTTCATCTGAAAAGATGATTTTTTTGGCAAAATCGGCATCTTCTGTAAGTCGATCGCAGGCCCACTTAGCGAAGCGAAAACGCATTGGATGGTCAGTTGGCTTCAACTCCTGAACCAATTGGACTTTGTATGGCGTCATACCAAGGTCTTTATGCTAAACTCGTCTCAATGATGTCTCCGAAATGTTCAATTGTTGAGAACGGCGGTGAATTGATGTTGATGGCGCTTCACGCACACTTTCTGCCACAGCAGCAATATTCTCGGGTATACGCACTGTTTTTGGCTTTTCATGCTTTGGTTTATCGATGAGGATGCCAGTTTCTTTCACTTTTCAATATTCGGAGATCAATAATAATTTAGAAAGTCAGGTGCTAGAGAATCTACTGACTGAAATCCGATACATGTTTGAAATCGTTCAAGTTTGGACCCCATTCAGACACGTTTGCCCAAATTCAGTCACCTGGGTCTACATCCCGGAGCGATGATTATACCTTATAGCTGTTGCAAGGTATAAAATAATTTTTCTTTTTCTCCTGGGGATGGAGAAAATATAGCTCTTATTCCATTTTCCAACCATGATTTCATCCTATTTAACTTCGGTGCATGACCCCTTCGAAAACATGGCCGATCCATTTAAAAAGCTCACACGACAATGTGTCTGAGCAAAGAGTATGTTGTTCGTAATCATGTCAAAAGTTATACAAATTTGTAAGGTTTTTTTTTTTCCTTTTTTATCGAAACTTATCGATGCCGATATTTATACTCAGGCTCTTATTGTAATGTGGAACAAGACGATACTTCTCGTATAACATTGCTGCTTTTTGATCGAAATGCTTGTTGTTGGAAAAGGAAAATCGAAAAATTTTCGGTCGTTCGTTCAATGGTGATCTAAGGTATCAAATGAACCTATACAAAAATGTGGTCAGAATCACCTGAACTGTCGACTGTCGTCTGTTTAACAGGAACATGCACTCAATTGGAACATTTTCGATTTAATTGCATTTTCTTATGACCTTGTTACAACCTGTGGCAATGTCTGTAAGTTAACAGGCACTGTCCGAAAACATATTGGCCTATTCCTCAATTTTTTCTCCATGCGCCCGCACAGGTGCTCCATACGATTTAAGTCCCAGCTTTGTGGAGGATGGGGAAAAGCTTTTTTCACGTTATAGAGTGACCCTTCCCATTAAATAAAGGACCCGGGCTTTGGGTCGTTATCGTAAACAAAGCAATAATTATTTCTATTGTTTTTGCAGACAAAAATGGCTTGTTTCGGGGAGTATAGGTTTCCTGGAGGTATTTTGCAAAGTCCACAGTAAAATATTTAGGATGGTTTTCAGCTTATCAAACAATTTTTCGTTCTGTTTGAGAAGTCGCAATCTTATTGGATACCACACTTTTTTTTCTTTCCGCAACTTTAATTGTCAGTTCCTTCATGTCAATGGATTTTTGCTTTTTCTACATTTTCTTTAAGCAATTAAGACTGAAAACAGGCCTGATCACTACAAACGGCAAGATAAAAATGTGGCTCCAAAAAGGACCTACAAAACCATGTTCAAATAGAAAAAAGCGTCGGTTGATAGAATAAGGGAGAAACTGTTTAAATTTTTTTTGTAGGGTCTCCAATTTTACATCATCGTTTAATTATCTATTTAAAGATAACCTTAAATAACTTAGAGAATGCAAATAAAATTATTTGGAATATTTAAAAAATTAAGTTTACTTACTGCAAATATTTTAAAGCATTTTTTAGTTTTCCGGAAGTTCCTTTTTTTTGTTACAAGATGACTTTTAAAATAGAATCAAATCGAAGACTTATAACTAAGCAATCATTTAGCCTCTCAAAAGCCATCATAATTGAGAATTTGCATTTTTATTGTACGTCAATTAAGACAGCTGCGTCTGCACTGACTTTCGTTATGCCAGCGATGAGATTTCTCATGAGCTTAAGATTTTTAAATATGAATTTCCTGGCTTACCTTATTTTTTTTTTTTAAATAAGAGTAAACTTGCATGTTGGGGGATATAAATATGTGGAGTGTCTCAAGGTAGCCACCTCTGACCTAAACTATTCATTAAATCGAAGTTCATTAGCGTAGGGGAGCAAAATTCGCACAAACTTTCGACAGATTCTTAATTAATGTTGCTCAATGCTTAGGTTAATCCAACTTGAGTCCAAAGAGTAGTTTTCGAATTATTATACCATTTCGGTGAATCTTGAAAATTCAAGAAGGACCTCGGAAATAAAATTTGAAAATTTTTCCTTGTCTTGTTATCGGCATATCTAACAAGGATAAAGATGACAGATATTTGAGCAGCTTTCTAATCGATCACTACCTTATCTTTTCAGAAAACAAGTTCAAAAAAAGTTGGCTGAAAAAATTCTAACAATTTTATTATTCTTAGCACCAATTGCTAGAACTACTCCATACCCAAAAAGGGGCCGTAACAACACCTCCATCACAAGTCCCCCTCTACCAATTGAGCTATAAAATATTTGCAAATCCGCTTAGATCTTAAACGTCACAATAAAAACAAAAACAACAACCTTTTAATATTCAACATATCTCGGGCATAAAATCTGCGGATAAACTTGTTCCACCAAAAAAAAAAAAATTATATAAAAAAAACTAAATAAACCATCATCAGCATATCTACGACTATTTAAAGACTACCAACAAAAAAAAAATTGTTTGACTAATTAATTCCCGCTGTCTCCGAACCTAAACACAGCAAATTTTACAGATTGCCAAGCTGTTGTTTGTTCCCTTGCAGCTCCTACCTCGGCGTGTTTTCTCTGACAAGATGGCCAACAGAATTGAATCTATTATGATTAAGCCAATATCTAGCAGCTCGCGTACACTCATTTAGATTCAAACTAATTTTACCTTTGTATGTATGTTGTTGCGCCTTCGCTTAAATCATGATTCCATTTTGGATTCAACTTACTTGTAGCCCCGCAACGGTCTTAATGCGCGTCTGCCGCATATAAGGAATGACTTGTGCGCTAAGTTGGCTACTGTTGGAATTTTTTACGCTTGATTATGGATTAGCATAAATTCATAATTTTAATTATGACACAAAACAAGAAATCCGATTCAAATTCACAACAATCCATTGGATGGATGTGTGGCTTGTCGCTTGCCGCTTGTCGCAAGTTGTAGTCCGGGTGGTGGGCCTTTGTTCAGTCGCAAGCCATCTCGTACTCGATTTTTTTTGTTTTGGCTGTCATACAGTCACAGACAGATACGAGCAAATTAAATCGATTAGGGTTGATAAATAATTTCAAAGTTGACAGTGAATGTGCGGCGAGGGAAGCGGGGTAAATAAATTAATATTTAGTCCGGGCCTTTGCCTAATTAATTAGGCAGAGCGCATGCTTAGCAAGAGATTTGATCGGAATTCGTTAATGGGAACGGGTAGCATTACTAACACAAGATACAGGCTGCTGTATGCTTGCTTTTTAACTTTGAGATTAATGTGTGTTTTGAGCGTTTCGAAACGCCTTTTTTTTTTGTTTTGTCGCGTAGCCAAGGTGGGCAACAGGTGTTTCGGCATAGAGGAGAGTAGAATGACCTTATAATGGATACATGCTTCATACATAATTGGAATTGTATCGCTCTAGGAAATTGGAAAGGGAGTTTTTGGAGACGGATGTTGGGTTCATTGAAATATCTACGATCGAAGTGAGGCAGGTGTCCACAAAGATACAGCTAGGAATTAACGCAGACCTCTGAGATCATCTGCGAAAGTAATCGTGTTTTATATGTAAGAAGTTTTGGAAAAAGGATTTTGCACGTTCAATTCTCAGGGCTTGGATAAAAATATTTTATTCGAAGAAATTTGCTCAGGAATTTGTTTAAATTCTTTGGTAAGCCTTCAGCAGGACTTAAATGGAATCGAATAGTTGATTTCTTTCAGTTGAAAATTTCCACTATTCGCCTACACTCAGAGAAATCCTATCTTATTTAACTTGTTTTCGACTCAATCAACGCTTTCGCAAATTCGACTCGACTCGGACTGAATATCAACTTTATGACGAAAGCTTAAACCAAATACTTTTTCATCCTGCTGACCATTAATTTAAATGACACTCCATTTTTTTATTAAAGTAAACGCACATATTCTTTTTTAAATCTTAGATTTCATCTTTAAAGTTTCGATAAAGCTTAAGGCGGAATCGAACACTTTCTATAAGCTTAGGAAAAAAAAATCCGAAAACTTTGGTAACTTTGTATACCATTTTCGAAGATATGGGATGCATTTAATTTCTATTTTTATTCAAGCTTCCTATCCTAAGGGCGGAAAGGAATCTTCAATGTCAACTCAATTTACAGAAAATGAAGTTTCTTTTACCGAAGCATATCCGAAGTTCATGTAAAATGTGTATGCGTTGACTTATCACTGAGAGTTGATTAGAAAGATAGAAATTAGTTAACGTGTAGAGAAAACCACACAAAAATGTTTCAAAATTAATTTCGGAAAAGTATTTCTGCCAGAATATTAAATCGGTGCTTTTTGTATTTACACAACGTTTTACATTTATAAATATTTTTGTCAATTTTATCACAGCAAATCTTTCTCCGGTAGTGAAATTTAGTTACATGCTCCCATTGGGTCTATATTATTGCCAACTTTAGACCAAAATTGTCATTAATTGGCGCAAGTGCATTGGAAAGGATTCGGGTTTTCCAAAGACAATTTTTAATGGTTTTTCTTTGGTTACATAGAACTTCAGAGACTCAAAGTGACCAATTTTGTCAGAATGAAAAATCTACTTATTAAAGTTATTCGATGGCACATATCAAGGACCATTAAATGACAGTGTTTTCTAGCCCATTGTCGAGGGGATGCGTCTACCTCCAACTTGGTTGTGTTCACCAATATCATTTAAACTTTTAATGCATTTGGATATAAAAATGTTGAGGAAAGGCTTTTTGTAAGAATAGATCGTGCTGTATTTTTAATGATGAATACAACAACTTGAAGAAAACTTGATCTGGAGTGTCTGCGGCTCATTTATCCATTTGGGATCAATTAGTAAAGATTTGTGTATCATCTGCAGAGGTTAGAGAAATAGATGACTTGTCCTTCCTGCTGCCTAATCTGCCTCAAAATTTATCCAGTATTGATGATTGAATAAACTAAGAACGACAACCCTAGACTCTATAAGGTTGATTCCGGCAGAAATATATTATGTCATTACCATTATCATCATCGGCGTGGATCCCGTCTATGCGTCCATAAACATTTCTTCCATCCCGATCGCAAGCCGACAACATCCAAGCGTGCACCCCAAAGCTTCGGGCGTCCTCGTCTATCTGCGGCATAAGCATCCTCTCATTCGCTGTCGTCTTTCATAAAAAGAGCTACAAAGGACTTTCCGAGCCGATTCCTCTTTGCTCAAGCGAGCTAGGTCTCCTGCCCACCGGAGTCTGTGAGTATATCAGTTTCGAAGCTTCTACGGAATCGTCAATCCACACCTACAATTCTCCGTAAAACTTTTCTCTTGAACGCGGCTAAGAGATCGGAGTGCATTTTACTTGGCACCCAAGTTTCCGATCCATTTGTAATTGGTAGGATCGTGCTCCTGTACAGCAGCCGCTTAAGGTTTGTGGCAAGATTTTCCGATTTGAAGAGCCTTGATATGCTAAAGAAGGCTCTGTGGAACCTGACCAAAAACTCGCGTATTTCTTTGTCCATATTTTTATCGGCAGCATCTTACCTTACAGACAGAGTAAGAGTAATTCTGGCCCTACGAGCGCTGCAAGGCTCTTGACTTTCCCGCTAATGCCTTATTTTTCGTCCAAAAATGTCTTTACTGAAATTTTTCTACAATGTTCTTCATTCAGACACTGTATCTTGTAAATGGGTCAAACTGTTCACGAAGGCAACAACAAAGGTAATTCGGTTTTTTAGAGTAACTTTTACCTAGGTTCATCCCCTTGGAGCAGAAAGATGAACAAAGTTGATTGAAGGAGGAACGTTGGCTCAACACAATATTTTTTGGGACGTACAACTCCTCACATATTCATGTGTCAAAACTCGCCGCTGTACAATTCCACTACTTCTTTACTACTTCTAAAAAGAACTTTAAATTGCTTAGGTATGTTTGTTCCACAAAAACAGGCTCGTACGTTCATGATCCAAATGGAAACATAGACTACTCAATTTCAATTCAGAAAGCATATACCAACAACTCCATAACATCGACTTCAAACATAGTAATAAAAATAACAAGACCCACACACTTGAACTTGTCTATCGTCACTTATAAGAGCAAAGCAAAAATAAGAACAATTCCTCAACGCACACGTCTAGCCTTCACCAGTCGTAGAGAGCCAACAATTTGAACCTTTCACCATTCACAGCATGCATAACTTCACGTGCCATCGCATCGCAATAATTCACTTCCATCAAGTACTTCCAACTCATCACCCTGGAACAACCTATTAACTCCCTGTAATAACATTGACCTCATGTCACTTGGACTTTTTTCTTTTTTCTGCAAAACATAGTTGCAAGCTTGTAGTCCTTAAGAATACACAATCAAGCAACAAAAACAACAACAACACTGGAAGAAATTTTCAAACCAACATCCATCCTTTCGGTGGCACTTAAGACTTCGCTTTGTAAGACAGCGCGACGAAGACGAACGGGGCGACCCCATCACTTAAACATCACACACAGAGATGCTTTTCTATTTGACAGGCAGATATGCGCACGCCATTCACTGAAAAACAAAAAAAAAATCGAAAAAAAACATGCATCGCTTTGTGTTCCAAAGTCATCAAGGAAATAGCACACAGCAGCATCGCTAGGAACGTTCTTCGCGTCAAAGAACAAAGCCGCCCTTAACTACGAGTGTATCGCTTGTTGCGCCTCTCCACAAACAACAAACAATTTTCCTCTAGAGTTCACCTCCATCGAGGGGGGTTTGCCCAGTCCTTAGTTTTTTTTTTACTACCTTTTATTTTTGTAATGAGCGCAAATTGCTATTCAATTACCGCCACTAAAGACGCTCAGAACACACGTCTCCCAAGCGTCACATCGGCCATCAAAGTCTCCACACACGCAGAAGAAATGAACATAACATTCCCCCTCGATACGGAGCAGCGCCCAAGTGCATCAGTAGCAGCAACAAGTTGCAGCAACATGAGCAAAACAATAATCCGAACGTGTGTATTTACACATCGACTAGTGTTTTTTTCTGTGTGTTCACAAACAGACGCACGCTAAATCCGATGTCTGAAAACAGAAGCTTAAGCCTCCGAATGCAGGAGGCTTACCAAAAGTACCCATTCTCTGTGTACCCATCTTTGGAGCACAGCGGCTTCTTTTTTAGATGCGATGCCGCCGTTGACATACACGTAGTAACCATCGACCAACTTCAGCTCGTACTCATACTCGCACCAGCACGTGGCTTTTGATGAGTTTTGACAGATGTAAGCGCGTCGGACGCGGGGACAATTTGTTCCCCCTCCCTTCGTGTGTCCGAAGAAGACCGCTTCAATGTTTACATTTCGCCGTGTTTTGTGCCTAATTACAGTCCCGTACGATCATCGGTCGCGATCACCACCGATCACCGATCGCGCGTCTTCGTAAAGTCTTGA
This sequence comes from Orthonevra nobilis, assembly GCA_963555765.1. NCBI lineage: Eukaryota > Metazoa > Arthropoda > Insecta > Diptera > Syrphidae > Orthonevra > Orthonevra nobilis. The sequence goes on along the minus strand of OY743226.1, from coordinate 34,443,130 downwards.
GGTTCAACTCTTTGGCGGACAAAAGACAAAAAAAAAAACAAAGCCAACAAAAACAAAAAAAAAAGTTTCTGTAGACTTAGCTTCGGGAGTGCAAAACTGGGTTCGCGCGAGGGTGTTAATTGAAATCATTGGGCCGAGAGTTTGATTGATTGATTGATTTGTGGTACCGTCGCGTAGTCCTCGTCGTCGTCGCTTTTGTTGTTGTAGCTGAAGACACTCGTAATCGGTGCAGAGTTAGTACATCGCGAATTCGGCTCTATTGGTGATTGTCGACGGATGACGGTTGAGTCAACGGTGCGGTGCGCGGTAGAAGCAAATTTTTGTTGCAATCGGTGCCAAGTTCTGGTGGTTTAGGTGCACCTGGTCTATGATGTTCTTCAGTTTATGCATATCCACATCAGCTGATTGGCACTGTGCTTCTGATTAATCATCATGCGGTGGACTAGAAAGTCGTTATTCCTTTCTTGTTGTTTGCTAATTGGGGTGCTCTACGAATTTTGGTAGATCACTTTGATCACCGAGTTCGGTTTTTGTTTTTTTGGACATAAATTGCCGATCGGTTTGATGCATTTAATTATATTAAAAGGGAGATTCCTCAAGATTGGCTTATTTTCAGATGAGTCTTTAAAGCATCGACGGCATTTGTCTTCAGTAGAAGCGTTCTTGTGTGCAAATAAAGGATGTCCGAATCTTATGTTTTTAGTGATACAACTTAAATGATGCACTACATACTTTCTTTCATACTTTCGTATTCAACTTGAATGACAGACCGCAAGGCGCCATATTCTGTTCGTACGCTGACTGAGCTAAAATTCTCTGTCCTTTGATGATTTTATTCAGTTAATCCTTCAATTGACGAGCTCTGGATCCGTTGACTAGGTTTTGCCTTAATTTTGCTGCCCTAGGCTAAACGATTTCATTGCTGTTCCTATTTTTAACGTCTTAGACAAAGGACCTTAAAGAATGCATTGTCTTATAAAATGACGGGAAACTTCACAGGTCTACGAATGACACACTCAATTCGGTACTATGGAGTTTGATTTTTTGTCCTTGGTACCCCGAAAATCTGATCCTGTAAGGACGATTATTTGATGACTTAAATTCAAAGTCACCCGACGCGGCATAGTCTATGTTATTCTCATGTACATTAAAAGGTATGGTGCCGACTGTTGCATCTTCTTTTTGATGCAGTCCTACAGCTTCGAGCAATTCTGCCCCTGTAAAAATAGTGGAACCTACTTTATTACCATCTTGTCTTCCTTTGATTTGAAAGGCCCTTAGAGTGTGTTTTTTTGGCTTGCAGTAACTTTTTTTAAAATTCATTTGCCTTTAGATCTATCTTTGTCACATTGATTCATATCCTGATAGACTCTTCTTAGTGCTGTCTCGTTATCGCTTCAACAGTTTCAATGACCCCCGAATCCCCGAATAATCATACCTCGCCCTTAGCGTTTTGCATGCGTTGTAATGTGTCTAGTCACTCGAAGATTAAGCTTAGTTTTCGTACCACCTTCGCGCTGCTTATGCTGCGTTTGTGAATCAGTTCAATGGACAGATCCTTTGCGCTCTTTGATGTTGGCCTTTTTTGTCTTCTCTCCCATTCATCATCGTATTCCTTTGTTACAACTTGTAGAGCTCATCTATTTTCTCGATGTACAAAGTTCGACTCTAAGAAGTTTTTGCTTTAGATCGATGAAGCTCCTGAAATTGTTTCTTTTCTTAATGCGCTTTATAAAATAAGCCGGACTTTATCTTGCTCGATCATTTATGGAACAAATAGCTGAAGCGACTGCAGGTCCACCAGAGAAGAACAATATAAAAAGTCAGCTAAAAAGTGTGTCGCGACTTCAGAAAGAAAGGAAGAACCAATTTTATCAGGTAAGTTTATTTTGTCACTTTAACTTTTAGTCCAATAGTCAAAAGTTCACGGATTGAATAAATTCCTTAGAAATGAAGACAGCCTTAATTTTAAATTTAATATCCAATCTATGTATTGCGAATGAGGTAATAGGATTTGTTTATTAGAAACGTAAGATTCCTTGAATTTAGTCCTGCCGGAAAACAAGCTGACTTCCACTATTGTCGTTACACTCAGTCTACTTCACAAACCTGCTGGACACTCCTCCGATTCTGTTCTAGCTGTTTCACATTATCCATCCTTTCGATGTGACCTAACCAGTTAAGTCATCAGATTTCGGTCGTGTAGTTCATGGGTCTTTCAGATCAAGTTGCCGATGAAAGATTTTTTTTTCTTTCAAAGGATCCGACATTTAATGCTGCATTGCAAAATGTTCCAAAGTAAATTTTTTAAAGCGTTCGTACTTTTATGTGTGCTGGCAGGGAATTCAAAAGCCTAGCATTGTTAACAAACAACGAACGGGAAGAGCTCAGTTTTTTAAAAGAAGGTATATTGGTATTAAAAGCCCTTAGATATCGCGAGAAGGACGATTTTTCGTAAAGATGTAGTGATGTTCTAGTCCAGATAATTTGATACAGGTGGATACAATTACGCACTTTTAAGAACGGCTTCAGAGTACAGCCCAATACAAAAGTAGCCTGTCGAAAAATATGATCATACCTTCGAAATCCGTAAACATATCTCACTGAGTCATTGAATGCAACTTCAAGTTTGTGCAGCGATAGAGAGTCCAAACTGCTAAAGAATGTCTCAGCGGTTGTTATGATGGGGATGACCAAGGCTTTATATAATCTAAGTCGAGTCTCCATAGGCGTAAAGCACGCAGTTAATCCTATTTTTTGTAGACACCCGTAGATACGTCTTATAACACCATTGACATTTGCAACACAGGAAAATTGTGTGTTAAATCGAAAGCCAAGACTTTTTCGTTTTAGGAGGAAATAAAAATGTCCGGCAGAATATTGAAGTCCAACGTTTTATTGGATATTGAAATAAGTTGTGACTTAGTTGGGCCTAAGACAAGCCCATTTGCAAGAGTCCATTTATAAATAGCTGACAAATCCTCATTCAATTTACCATGCAGCTAGGTTAAGATGCTCAAAATCCTAAACAAGTAGAATTGGACGTCATCAGTATACAAGTGAGCATTTACGTGATGGTAGGTCATTGATACGGAAAGGTATTTGGCCTAGAATCGACTTACTATAACCTCTGCTGCCTGTGACTTAGATAGCTGAAAATTAAACTAACCGCCCTCTCAGTAAAGTTGAAATAATATCGTAATTTCCAACACAGCAGCTTATGAGTTACCGAATGATTCCCATAGCAGGATTAGTTTTCGTCTGTATTTGGTATTTTACTGAGCGATCTAATCTCCATTGTAGTATCATTTGTGGAGAACATTTTTCCACCATGACAAGGAAATAATTTCCCTTACTAGCTCAAAGTTAGAGAAGTCAACAGTCAGCATCTGGCTAACCAACTCACCTCACGCGGGTTTGCCACAAAAGCTGGCAGACTTGAAGAAAATAGATGCTTCCTTTCCCCATTTCGCCATTTTGTCAATGGGGTACACCAACACAGTTCCGAACTTGTGGTTTGGTTGTACTTTTAACTTTTTTTTAAGGTGGAGGTGGGGAACAACTCCATTGATTGATTTTGCTCTATAATGCCTTATTTATGCTCCTCAGGGACAATCACTTGGGCCTCTCGTTGGGTTCGTTGTAGTACCCTATGAAATTGTTGGATGTGATTTATTTTTGAGTGTTGAGCAAGGGTGCGGTGAATATATGTATATTTGGTTTGGTAAAACAATTTTCCTCTCGACATTGTTTTATTGGGTATCGGTGTTGACCTCAATATCTCCCGCTGTAGCAGAGAAAGCACTCCAAGTCTACCTCCTCGCAGCTGCCGCCCGAAAGCACAGGGATTCTAGGTTATGCTCCATGTCACAAGTCCCACCATTAATATAAGGTTTTTCCTGCAGAAGCTATGAGCACGTCTCGTCGGTTTAGTTCTTTCATTCAAACCATGATTGATCTTGTCTTTATGGATGTGGTAAGGTTTTCACAGTCATTTATGAATTCCTTGATTTTCTAATCGTTAATTTTTCTTGCAAAAGCAGTCAGTGGGAATTCTATTTTCTGGATGAGATCTAAGTGACTGTTCCCTTGTTGGATAGTTTTCTAGTTGGCTCTGTTGTACCAGTGCCCATGTAAAATAATAATTCCGAAGAAACTGAGTGCCAGGTCTGTAGTTTGTTCCCTATTCTCCTTCTGGCCGTTTTTTTTTCGTGATTTGGTTCCGGACCTGGAATTCAAGCATGTCAAGCCGATAACGGAAACAGTATTCCACGGTCTCGCTTGAAATAGCCACATAGCTTATAAAGTTGAGGGCAGTGCAAATCGGAAAGCTTAAAATATCTTTCTTTTGAGGGTTTCCTCTGTAAATCTTTTCATTCATTTGATCTTTCCGGTTCATTTATCTCTCTCTGTAGATAAATCGCTCCAAAAGAATAAAGAAAATCCAAAATCCTCACAATCAGATAACAATCATTATTCACTCAACAAACATTTAAACTTCGTAGTGAATCCCAACGAACAATCGAATCCAGTTTGACAAAAAAAAAACAAAACAATATCAACCTAACCGTTCCGTACTCGTTTAATTTCAAATTCATCATCCTTAAGTTAACAAATGAATAATAAATAAAAACATGCTGTAAAAATGTTTTTTTTTTTTTTTTGCCAATTTAAAAACAATGTGACATTAAACAAACACACAAGAAAGTATAAATCACATTTCCACCCAAAGCTGCACCAATTCGCCGCACGATTGTTGAGGCTCTCTCGTCGTTTTATTGCCTTCCATCGTTAAATAAAAGCTCACTAAGCTCTAAACAAACAAAAAAGACTTGTCGCAATAAATCACTGTACCGCCACACGATTCTCAAAAATAAAAAAAAAAATACACCTCAAATGAAAGCGCCATTCTCTGATTGGTGCGATCAAGGGGCAAGCGGCATTTTGCATCGCCCCCTAACATCATCCAAGAGCTCGTCGTCAACCACCTCTCACCATCATCATCATCATCATCATCAACATCATCAACATTGGCAGCGTTGTTGCTGTTCTTGTCATTTTGGCTGTCATCGCCGCAATTTGCAAATTACTCGACATAAATTTTATCTAAATTAGATGGCATTCGCGCTGGGCCTCGGGGGCATGAGAGAAAAGAGCCGGCACGGCGCGGCAACACATAAAAACATCATCCTCCTATTTCGTCCAATTAAATGTCCACCCGCCGATTTGTATGTTGACATCAAGTCTACTTATTTGCACTCGTACGACACAATAAAAATGGGAAAACAAATTTTACACGATCAACTGAAGATCGGTTTGAGATACAAATTGTATCTCTTATTTGCTGTTTGGTTCGCAATAAATTGTCAGTCAGTGTGTTCTTGGATTCATTGTGTCATTACTGGCAACGCCTCATTGTCTGACAATTTCCGCGGCATTTTTTTTTTATACTTAAGATACTTTTGTATCTTTGTATCTGCACCTCGTTGTTTGTTAGCTTTTATTGGTAGCCTCCACCTGTTGTAGCAGTGATTTGGACTTTGATACCCTTTCCATGTGATTAGAGTGTTGTTGTGATAATGGCGAGAAGATACGCGGTTAATGGTGCCTCAACCCTTTGGCCACATATGAATGAGTTTGAGTTTGTTTTCCTGTGAAATTCCACAATATGAAGTGAATTTATTACAAATTATTGTTTATCCATTATCGCGGAGGAAGACTTTTGACAAAAGAGCCATAATGGAACGGACGAGTTTCTTATCGATCATGTCGAATGGAATTCGAATCACGTAAGTGATTGAATTATGTTAACTTGTGTTGCAGACGTCAGTTGGTGTGACGTTTGATTTGACGTCAACCGAAGTATGCAGATAAAGCTACGTAAAGATGCTATGGAATTAGGAAAGGGATTGAATGTTACCCTATGTTAAAAGCACGGAAACATATTCTTCAACTTGCCTGCTGTTGCGCGGTCGTTCTGTTGGAACCACTAAGAACTCGTTGATCATGGATTTGTGTCACTCAGACGTCACAGACGTCACAGAAACCATGGTACCCACCGCATCCTTATGACACCGCCAGTGTGCAAAGCGCACAGTGCAGTGACTGTAAGAAGAAGTCATGACTTCTTTTCAACGATGTGTGGATTCTAAGCGCCCCAGAAGCACAAATTAGGTTTGATCAATAGACCGATTGGAATATTTGCTCCGGAAAGCAAGTTTCTCCAAACTAACTGACGAATTAATCCGAAAAAAAAAATTCCCAAATATTCCATGATCTTTAGGAGCATCTGATAGCTTCCCAAATATCAAAACAAAGCTGACAGTTTTCACCAATCAAACAAGGTATCTCTCGGTACCGTGATACATTTTGGGCCTGGTAGTTTGACTGGACATTTTTACGCAATATTCAGATCTCTATTTCCTCTTAGTTCGGTTCGGTTGCCAGCGTGTCGATGGCTGTCTCAGGTTATTAGAAAGCTTGGAAGGCTTTTTAGATCTTTGAAAGTCGTTGATATTTAGGGGGCTTCAAAAGCCAGCTGAAGTTTGAGTCGTATGATTCTAGAGTTTGGGGTAACACATCTGTCATTAAGACTCTTCTCAAATTGTATTACAATAGCTTGACATTTGCAAGAGATCCGCTGTCAAGTTTTTTCGACGATTGTGTGAGGCGCTGGACTAAGTACGTTACAGTCAATGAGGAAAATTTTCAATTTTTCGAATAAATTCCAGTAACTTTTTGATCGAGATGTTGCCTGTTTCAGTCAGCACTGAAAACGGCTCTACTTACTCAAATAATAAAATCATCCATAACCCACACATACTTTTGACCAATAAAATTATCGCAACTTATCAGCGGGACATTCCTAAACAGTGACCACTTCCCTGATGAATGTTCAGTGACCAAAGTTTACTAACCTCTTGCTTTTATCATGTCATCAAGTCCCAATAATAGAATAATTACCCCGCACAATCACAATGTTCAAGTCATAATCTATCCATTAAAAAAATAGCTAAAAGTTTCATCATAAATCTACTCGATGCGCGACTAAATCATTCGAACCAAACATTGAGTGTGAGTGTCAAACTATTAAGTATACTAATCCCGACGATACGATAATCGCAGTCACCCGCCCAGTGAATAGATAACCCATATGAGAAGTTTCGAAACACCTCAAGAAAACAATAACACTGAATCAGACACCACCAGAAGCAACCTCTCTAACCATTTGCATATGACTGACTGTGACTTCGGTCTTCTGGCTATTGTGGCTTAAGTGTCGTCACACCGAACGAGTGACTGTCTCGTAGCTAAAAAACAAAACTCTTGAATACCATGGGAAATCCCCCGCGCTAATTAAGGAAGCACACCCGTCCATCCATTGGCGGTTGTCTCAACACAACGAAAAAAAAAACAAGGAATGACAGTCATCGTGAATCGCTAATTGCTGTTGCTGTTTTCTGTTTGCTTGTTGGGCGTTGAGCGTTGCGCCACTCTCTCGCATAAGTCTCTGGCAAAATTATGAAATTCAGCCCTCGCTCGTCCAAAATAAAAAAAAAAAAAAAAAAACAAACTACGCACAGACTGTGTCCAAATGTAAGTCACCTGTCACTTTAGACAAAAGGTTTAGCAATAAATAACAATTTCATGGCTTATCGGTTGTGCTGTAGGGTAAATTCCATTTGATAGATTGTTTGTAACGAACAAGAAGAAATTGTTGATTTTTTGGGCAGACGGACATTTTACTGATTATCAACATTTAACAAGGATAGTCCTAGCTGAGAATTGAATCTTAATAATACAAGGCGACCAAAAATCCATCACCCCTATCAGGAGATGCTATCAGGGTTTTCAATAAGAGCGCTACAAAAGTTTTTGTTTTAAATAAAACAAAAACATTTTTAGATATCAATGAAATTCTTTATTCCTGTGAAAGTACGTTCCATGCCATTATATATGGAAGTCGATTTCTTTTGCATGGCCATCACGGGCACGCTTGCAGAAGTCCAGACGCTGAACCCAATTTTCGATGGTTTTCAAGCATAAATCGGCCGATACTGCTGCAATTTCACGTTCGATGTTCGTACGAAGTTCATCAACCGTCGCTGGCTTATTGGTATAGAACATAGACTTGACGTAGCCCCACAAGAAAAAGTTTAACGACGTCAAATCGCACGACCGAGGCGGCCAAGCGACTGGACCATTTCGTGAGATAACACGTTCTCCAAACTTGGTTTCCAATAAATTAATTGCGACATTCGCTGTGTGGCTTGTGTCGCCGTCCTGTTGGAACCACATGTCCTCCAAGTCCATATCATCCAATTGCCAAAAATATTCGGTTATCATTGAATGGTAGCGATGCCCATTCACAGTAACGTGCTGGTCTTGATCATCACGGAAGAAGTACGGCCCAATGACGCCGCCGGCCCATAAACCACACCAAACCGTAATTTTTTCGGGATGCAATGATGACTCATGGAGTACGTGTGAATTGTTGCCTGACCAATACCGCATATTTTGTTTATTGACGGAGCCATTCAGCCAGAAATGAGCCTCATCGCTGAAGATGATTTTCATTCGAATCATTTTCAAGTTGTTGCTAAGCCCAATTCACGAACAAACAACGCTTCTGGTGGTCAAGTGGCTTCAGTTCTTTCGTCAATTTAATCTTGTAAGGATGTAGGCCAAGAACTTCTTGCAAAATTCGCCACAACGACGTCACAAAGATGCCCAACGCTTGAGAATGATGTGTGAGAGACACATTTGGGCTTTCTGCAACTGAAGCCTCAGCGGCAGAAATATGCTCGACACTATGGGCACTTCTTTGTCTCACTGGCATGGGAACATTTTTTACTGTGCCTGTGGATTCAAATTTTTCCACTAGACGCTCAATTGTTGATCTGCTAGGACGATTATGACGACCATAAATTGGACGTGGCGCTCTTAACGTTGAGGCCACTGACTCCGCATTTCGGTAGTAAATTTTAATAATTTCGACTCGTTGTTGGCGCGTATATCTTTCCATCATGAAATGGCAAACCTTAGTGAAGAGAATTGTCAAAAGAGCGGCAAGAAATATGGCGTCGTTTGCTGTCCCTGTTGCTCTACTTTTGTAGCGTCCCTGTTGAAAGACCCGTTATAGCATTTGCAAATGGCGGCAACTGTCAGATTTGTTTGTTTGACATTTTTTAAGTAAATAGTTGCAAAATAAATGTCGATAAGCCATGGAACCTATACTCATCAAGATCGCGAAGTACTCGTGGCGTCAATGAATGTGGCGCATCGTGAAATTCGGTGCAGATTCGCGGGTGTCCTACGCCAACTGTTCAAACACAACATGTAATAGAAGAGACACCGGAAGGTTGCATAGCACTCGTTCCAACGAGAATTTCCCCGCGATGGTTAAAGATGTTACAAATGCACCGTCGACGTTCACCAGACCACGTGCGTCACATAGGCACACTGTCTTCAGCTTTTGCCTGCAGAACCTTCAATAGTGTTTAAACTCCGAGCACTGCTCTCACGCTCCTTTACAAAACAGTGGACGAGTTTCGGTCGAAATTCATTTTGACGGACGAGGTCAATCCATTTTTGACATCCTTTTAAAGTCACTGCATGGTACGCCACTAACGCCGAAGCTGGCATTGCGCTCCATTTTTCGCGGAGGTCATGTGAAACAGATAGACCGACGATCAGTGAGCGATTTTAATTCCGCAGATCGATGAATTTCGGCTGATGGGTCCAGTTGTATGGTGCATGTGGAAATACAGCTCGCCGGACAAAGGATTTTTGAAGGATGTGTTTCTGCGGCGTTGATTTTCATCAACCTAATCGACCGGTGTGCACTTCTTTCTATGAATAAGGTTTGCAGATCAAAAACTTGTCGTCCTGTGTGCTCAATGGTGAACGGAAAACTACACGTTTTCTACGAGGAGCCAATGCATCCTTCACGTGTGAGTTTTGTTGCCAACAAATTATTTTGGTGATGTTGCTTGATCGCCATGGAACTGCGATTCGATACTGTTGTGAAAGATCGAAGATCGGGGTCAGGGAATAAAGTGCTCTATGGTCAAGCTTCTGTTGAAATAGTGTCCAAAGGCATCGGAAATGTAATAAAAAAAAGAGGTGGCAGATCGGCTGTACTCATTCCAATAAAGCAACAGTCGTTGAAAAATATTGAATGGCATACCCTACAAAATAAAACGTTTATTTTTCGGACTTTTCTGTTTGCATCTGAAGTGCCGTAGCTAGTGCCAAAAATTTGTTCCGAATCAGATATTTCCGTTAAACTTTTCTCATAAAGATGACAGAAGTCGAGAACCTCGTCCGTCTCTTTCACTTGGTAAATCCCGGGAATCCCTTTTGTTTGATTGCACGAACAAACACAGTCTCTTCAGATTCGAAAGTCATAAAGTCTAGGCGCCAATCAATTTCCTTGCACGCATCAATTGCCTCATCAACTGAACACAGCCAAAAACATCGTCCGTCAGGATGTTCTGCTCTTGGAAAACACTAAAAAAAAAACACAACAACAACACAAGTTATAGGGTAATAAAAACAAACGCCCCGCCAAGTCTTAGCGCCTAAATAAATCCCTTTTATGAACAAAACCGAAAATGAATTGTCATCCGAGAGCCGTGATGAAATTCCAAAGTCGACTGCTGCACACACAGGTAGGTGCTTCCTTTTACTGACGCCACATCAACACTGCATCCCGCCGCCGCCGGCCGTCGGCTCGTCATTGTTTGCATATTCCACAACACCTTTCACTCATCCCGCAATAAAGTGATTAGCAGCAAACGCGGCATCGCGTCCCGTCCCGTTCCGTCGCCTCTGGGTTCCGTCGCGGCTTTTATCCTCATCGGAAATTTTTTGTAAAAAAGGTTCTCTTTCCCGAGGACACAAAACCGAAATGGATTTACTCGTAAATGGAAAAAGCAGAGATGAAAAGACAGGACATCCGGGCACCTGAACGAGCCTCAGTGGTCGCATACGATTTCCAATCCCGGATTTGAATTTACATCGCGGACAGGTGGTTCCATCACAAAGTTCGGTTCTGTTTGGTGTTTCTCGTGCGGAATTACCCATAAAATCTGACCAAACTGGATTCCGTTGATTCTTTTTTCCTCGCTTTTTTTATTTTTAATTAATTTCTACATAAACACGAGATTAGGGGACCATTAAACGACCATAAAGCGGACTCTACCATCGTCGGAATGTGAGAATCTAAATTTTGGCAATTTGTTGACGTTTGACGTTTGAGTTAACATTCGGAGCGATAAATCGTATATATATGTATATATATAAATATTTTTTTTTTCTATCTTTGCTGGGGGAACGGGTGCTGACTTCGGAATGAAATGGAATGTGAATAGCTCTGGGATGAGGCTCTCTCTAAATGAGTTTGTTGGGCTGCTATGGGAATTTTTAAGCTGGTAAAGTGTCGATGGACGGATGTGTTTTGATGATGTTTGACATTTACTTGGGAGCTTCTGGAACGGGAAGCTGTGAAGCTGGAATGATTGTTTAATGGACTCTTCATTCATTTGCGTATTTATGGGCATTGTGCCGCTAGTGGACGGCCGATGACTGCTTTATGAGTAGACAGAGAGAGAATGAGAGATTACTACGTCAAGACATTTCTATTCATGGTGACTGGATTACAGACAAGCTATGAGAATGAAATTTTTTGTCACTTATACGAAGAAGCCGACAGTTATGACTGCAAGCTGGGGTTAAGTACTGTGTTTATGTTTAGAGCTGTGTCTCTGGGTTGGGTTTTTGTCTGGAACGGTCTGAAGTAGGTCGATTGCCTTAACGCGATGGACATTTTGGTGTAACTTATTTTTCATCCAAATCTTATCAAGAGAAATAACAAGAAAACATATCATGAAATCGAAATATGAAACGAGTTTTAAGTCTGCTGGTTCTAAAATTGCATGCAAACACAAATTACTACCGCATTAGCTGGTTTTTCGAACGTCAATTGTGGATGAATCTACAGTCCAATGTCGAATCAGAGCGGCCAGAGAAGCTTCCCTTTCACAGAAATGCTGCCTTCAGAGAGGCCATAGAGAAACGGCGAGATTCGCGCCGATGAAATTTGAGATGTTCGTTTTGACCTTTTTCCAAGTTCCAATACTGACTTCAGCGTCATTTTTAATTATGCCATCGACGCCTCTAAAAGACCCCAACGCGCAATGGTGCCGATTTTTACAGTGTTTTCGAGCAGCGTTCCCTGTTTTAGCACTAGATCGAAGAAGTCGCATGACAGATCTTCCCAAAACTCAGAACAGCGTTGAAATAAATCCGTGGTGATTTTTCCAGAGAAATTAGGTCTTCGCCTTTTTGAGACCCAAGCGATGAATGGTGTTATACTCGGCTATGATGTCAGTGAAACTGGAGGCTTTGCAAATCGCCTTTCCTCTCCAAGTTTTGTCTTAGGCGATCTTCAATTCATGCCACTATGAGTTGACCATTAAGACGCAGAATCCCGACACTTTATTTATGTAAAGAAACTTCTCGACACCCGTGAGCTAGGAGGCTGCGTTGGTCTTATAGGGCAACGTTGCGGCGTGTGTCAGGCTGGGTCGTTTTTATTTTTTTTTGTACAGAAGATAATTAGAGCACGGGTCGCCCACCTCATATGGAGTCTTTACGTCAATTCTATGATGGTTCTAGAGAATTTGTCGACATCAGCAACGAAATGATAAAAAGATTGCCAAAATCAGCTGAACCAAGAAAACGACGGGGCATTTGTTTAAAACATAAAAAAGCCAAGTTCGAGTCGGACTCGTGCAAGGAAGGTTCCGAATAAACTTGTAGGTAAGCAAATAGATCGTCCATCAACGAAATCGAGCCTCGAACATTTTTTCCGCCTTTGTTAACATGGTTTCGATTCCATTGTCTGTATCAAAATTTGTATCATAAAAAGCCGTATTTTTTGACTGCGTCGATTTAGAAGCTTTATTCTTACAGCTTTTAGGGAGACCGCAGTCATAAGTATTTGGTATTTATTTCAACTTCATACCTCCTCGCGTGTATAAGAAAAAGCGTCAGGAGAAACAGACCAGACAATGAAGTGATCGTAGAAGGGTTCCGATGTGAGATATTCCCTACACCGAACCTGCCTTTACGGCAACTTTTAACTTCTAAAAGAGACTTTAAACATGATTGGATGGGAAGTATAAGATCATTGCAAAAGTTCGCTCCCGATCTTCATACGTGGTGGAAAGTTTGCGGACCTTCGCCATGTCATGCTGTACGAGTTTCGAAATGGAGTGAGTGTTGCCACAAAAAAACATTTGGAGCATTTATTCGGATAGTGCTCCTGCACTTGGGACCATTAAAAAGTAGTTCGTTGGATTTCGTAATGTTGATAAGACCTTGTACGATCAACCCCGTTTTGTACGGCCGGCCGAAATTGATGACGACATGGAATCTGTAAAATAACGTGCAGCGAAAAAGCAATAGGAAACAGGCAGAAGAATATGTTGAATCCTTGGGAAAAGCTGGTTTTCATCCAATAAAGGTACCGTTACCTCGGATTCTAGGAGCATAATTTTTGTTCGAGCTTATTTCACCTGGCGAAACATTCACGGCGAATAAGTTGAGTGAGCCACTCTCTTAGCTCAATGAAAAAGTTGAAGAAATTCGTCCGGTTTTGAAAACTCGAAAAGGCATCATCTTTTATCATAAGTGGAAAATCCGTCAGCACCTCTCGTATTCCCCAGACTTCTTCTTCCTGTTTCTGTTTCGGTCCCTTCGGAACGGTTTGAATGGAAGGAAATTCAGTTCACCCGACATTTTTACGACATATTTTTGAAGGAGAAACACGCAGCTTTTATAGAAACGGAATCCGGAAGCTTGTAAAACGTTTGGAGACAGTGGTAGAAAATGACGGGGACTATAAAATCATTCAATAAACTGTTTTCCTCAAAGTGTAATCCCTTTTGTCCGGGCGATAATTTATGCAATAATCCAATATTATAACTCGACGAAATACTCACGACATCAAAAAAAAAAAAAACTGCACTGTACTGGAAGAAGGTTGGTGACGATAATTTTTCGTCAGAGCAATATACAACCAGTTTCAGATTCCCTCGTAAGTTTTTGTACTTCGTTAACGATGCATCAACTTAATCCAACCACCCGCTACTGCACATGTTGTTCGTTACTTATTCCCGCAGACTTACAAATAAAAAGGTGCTGTAGAGACCAGTAGCACTTGCCAGCAGCTGCTGATAATATGGCCACATTAACTAAGCACAAGCAGGCACAACTTACCCAAGATTCATATATCCAATCGAGTAGTAGTAGCAGCCGAGCCAGTACATCATTCCCTTGCGCACACAGTTAACGCTCATTGCACGCTGTGACACCCGATATCTGTCACATTATCGCAATTTGCATGTGACGATAGATCTCACTAGCCGCTGCAATTAATTATGAATTTTTTTTTTTTTAGCCTTTTTTTTCGTAATTTTATTCAGTTGAGTTGCTTAATCTGGTATTGGAAGTTGTTTTCATTTAACACAAAAGACTTTGACCTACAGGGTGAGTTTTTTTGTGTTTTTTTGTATTTTGTGTTGGCTTGCATGAATGGGGTTCCTTGGAGAGGGAGAGCGATATGCTAGCCGCTAGCCGCTAGGTTACACAGATAAGCAATCGCAGTGTGTTGAAAGCTGTTGCTAGTTGGAGTTACATAAAGCCTGTGTTCAATGAAGCTTAAAATGCAGGAATGTGTCTGCGAGACGCAGTGGAATTGACATATTTTAATTCTCATGGTATTTCGATCTGTTTGAGTAGCGGTGGATGTGACGTGCCTCTGAGTAGCGATTATCTTGTCATGGTCGATTAAAAGATACACATTGAGACGATGTCAAGTATCTAAGCCAGTTAGCATAAACATTTGCGAATGGGAATTGTTTAGAAGGTTTTCTTTCTTGTCCTCTACTGATTCGTAATAAGTTCAGTTATTCTATATTTGTTTGAGTTGCAAGTTGTCACGCAAAAGTCTTTGAATCCTCGATCAGGAATACGAAACTGCTTAAAATGCCAGGAAAGCCGATTCAAATCATGTTTAAAGAGATGGTATCTGTTTGCAGGGCGTCTTTTTAGAAGTGGCACGTCGCCTCACTTGAAGCCAATCCCTGACCAGGACGGAATAGATGGAAAGAATGTCGGATAAACCATTTTTGTTTTATTCTTCACGATCATCTTGAAATGACTAAGATCGGCTCAAGGTGCGAGTCGACAATGACCACTCCACCTCAAAATCAGGGTGGCTTGCTCTCGCCTGTTTTTGGACACTTCAAGTAAAGACGAGGATAAGTTCAAAATTCTATGTAGCGGCACAAATAAGGCGCACCACCAACAAAGCAGTTAAATGACTAGAAAAATAATGGCGACAGTTTTTGGGACTTAGAAGGAGTAGAGTTGAAGAAGAAGAGATATGTTACCGAGAAACATGTGCCTTCTTAATCGCAGAATAATATTCAGAAAGTAGCCAGACGGCAAAGATTATCCATAGCTGTACACAAAACTCAGAAGACGCATGAAAGCAAAGACTTAAAAGATAAGCATTTTTGAACATTGTTTTACGGGAAACTAGGATCGAATGGGAATGATATATGCTTAGAGATTTTCATATAATTCGTAGTTCGGGCGTAGAAAGGTGAAGGTTTTAAAAAAAATAACTCAACGTTAAAATTTAGTTAAGCTAAATCAATGGGCACAAAATAACCACCTTTAAGTGTTCCAAAGTTAGGGACGAATAGGTGCATCGGTGAGTATCAAAAGAACCTTAACTTGCCAATTTTTAAGGCAAATTATTCATTCTTTATTGAGTTCACAAAATCACATTTAGTAGGTTTAAAAATTCATATTAAATTATAATTGAAGTCTTCCAATAAAATAATAAAAATAATATAAATTATGAACAAGCCAGCATAACTTCAATGGCACAAAAATGTGTTAATTTAACGAAAGTATCGAAATTGTTTCAGGTCAGAATTCGGTCGTAAATAAAACCACCTCTGAAATTAAAGTAAAATTATTTTATTGGCAGAATTTTAAGTGATTTAAAGAGCACAATAGAGTGAGAAAAGACGATAGTCTTTTCTTGTTGCACACTTTTTTAAAATAAGCCATACGAGAATTTTCCTTCGAATTGGAATCTGGAGTGAAATATAAGCTTGGTTTTCTTACTTACATTTGAGCAAACTAAATTCTTAGTTTGTTAATATTTTGATTATCATATCTAGATCATCAGCTAAATCAGTATGAGTGTCAGTTAATATTTGACCGCAGACTAAGACATAATGTCGCAGTGACGTAAGCCTCACTTTGCTCGCCGACCGCTGACATTGAAGCTTTCTACAATTTTTTTTAACCTTAAGAGAAACTTCAAAATGTTTTTAAAATCTAAAACTTTTCTACAGACAGCGTTTGCAAAAAAATGCATTCATTGGACCATTTCCTCATCGACTTCTGTTACATAATTCGTCACCACGAAAGGCCTTTAATTTAAACTCGATAATCCTATTCCACAAATTGTAAAAATATTTGAATTTGTGCATTTGTAATATTTATTTTCAGAAATTTGCCAAAGAAGTATTAAATATTTTAAAGTGAATACAAATTTGTGGAGTAAGTGCGAATTCCAATTTTGTTCCCCTACTTAAACAAACGTTTCACATTCGGGTAAGTGTATTGCTCTCATGGCTACATTTTCAGAGCGGAAGTGGCTACAACGCTACAAAAGTGAGTAGAATGCCGCCTTATATTGATGCATACTCAATCAATACTTATGGAAATAGGTGTTTTAGCTTTACATAAAAATAAAACATATCCATGCTAAAAAAAAATGAACTTAATAACGCCAATATTTAAATTCATTTTAAGAGGACCGACAGTAACATAAAAATTTTCACCCCCCGTTTCCCATCCACAAAACATGAAACCCGACATCATTTATTTATGCTCATTGGTTGAAATTCATTTTTTCATGTTTCTACGTTCAAAGACAAAAAGACTTTGATACAAAGTGTCCCCTCCCATAACCCCACTCTCCACCCCTTTATAAGCGGAGCTTACACTATGCAATAAACATGTACCATATTCCAAATTTCAGCTCTCTAGACCAAGTAGTTTTGATCAGTTCAGGACAAACGATTTAATATATATAGTAGATTAAAAAACATTACTGGACTCAGCACAGACCCTTGAGGCACACCTAGATTTAAAGCAGACGTTATCCCCAATCTTAACGCTTTGTCTTATCTTTTTAAGATAATGCTGAAACCAACTGTGTTTAGGTGAATTCTATGATCAACAATTTCTCAGGCCAAACTCCACTTGAATTGCAAGAATGTAGACTACATTTGAAGCGATATTCTTAACCTCATAGTACCGACGTGCGATCTGCGAGACCCCGGCGAGCACTTGACTTGATAGTTTTCCAATTCAAGCCATAAGATTTTCTCTCAAAAATTAATAAGTCCTAGAAACCCTTCATTTTTCATAATAATTCAAAGACAAATAATGAAATCACCCTTCATTCCTTAAAAAGCCCCTCAGCCTTATGTCGGTACTTAAAGCTTAAGAGTGGAATTAGAAATGCCTTCATATCTACAACAGAGGATCTTCTGAGAGAATTGTTTATCTGTCAGGGCTCAAGCTCAGTAATCGAACCAAAAAAAAAGCTTTCAAGTTGAAAATTTTTGTAGGTGAAGCAAAGCTATTACTTGAAGCCTGAACAACTGAGGTGAATTACATTAGCTACCGTTAAAGGATGTCTTATATGAACTTCATCACTAGTCAGCTAATAGGTCATTTGTTTATTGACCTTCAAACACAATTTTTTGAATCGATTTTTATGGCCTCGTTCTATTTTTAAACCTTACTTGCCTTATGATTTTTTGGATAATCTATGATTTAAGGTTAATTGCTAAGCAAAGATTAATTTAAACTAATGTGCAAACAGCAAAAAGATACACGCTCTGTGTTAATTGGAAGTCCGCTGTCCCCAAAATAATGTACCAAAAAAGAAAAGCGAAATCAATCTATTTGTATTTCTTGTTTGATTAACTAAAGGAAATAAAATAGGTTTACGATGCCATTGCCTTTTATGTGTCAATCAATTTGTCTTCAATAGTCTCTTTATCATTTTATGGCCTTCGCTAAATTTTTCATCTTATAAAACAAACAGAAAATTATCTGCTCAGAGCTATAAATCATCACACCCTCACCGGGGTATTAGCCTGCTACCCGAACGCCCATATATAGTCCACAGATACTTCATATAACCTGTCATTAAAACACAATTCCTTAAATACAAACAAACGAAAAAAGGGTAAACGGTGGCTCTTGGTTAAGTTAAGTGTTCAATTAAAATTAATTTAATTTACCAATTAAACCAATAACAACCAATGCAACTTTATAAATGCCAAAAGCCGCCAATTAATGGTGTTGTTCACGAATACAGTATTCGTATAGGGAACACACCCTGCAACGCACACTCTCGTTCCAGATTGTGTTATCAAATTAAATCATGGCGACTTGAGTGTTCAAGTTCAGGCTGTCGTTTTTTTTTGTCTTGAATAACAAGACAAGTGTCGAAATTTAGTTCGTCAAATGTGTCCCAGAAGATACAAAGAGACGAAACTGCGCGATTGATTACAGCGGATGCTAAAAAAAAAATCGAAACGAGTGCTTTGTTAGAGTATCTATCAACACTAGGGTAGCCCTCGGTTAGCATAGAATGCCAGAGTAGCTAGCTTCTTTGACAAGAGGTTGCACTGCTAATTGTACAAAGAGTAGAAACTTGGCTAATTGTCAAATTGAACTTAAAAACAAAAAAAAAACATCATCTCATTTAGAGCACTCACACAGATGGTCGATTTGGGGTTTATTTTTGTGTCTTTTTTTGTAAACAAAGTGAGTGCTGATGGTGCAGTTTAAACAGATGGCTAATTGAGATACATGACATTTGAAATTGCAGCAAAAATTCATGTTGATTGTACAAGAAAGTTTACACAGGTAAGTGACAGTGAAACGTATGTAGATACAAATATGCGATAGGAGGTCGATTGGGGATAGATACGAGGATTTAATTGAAACAAAAATAATTCAATTTTTTAAAACATAAATAAACCAGAAACGAGAAATGTAACTAAGTTACTCAACAGGCCATAGCCTTTGGAAAACCTCTGCCTGAAAGAAAGAGAGTCTTATTTCCTGTTGTCCAAACCCAATACTCTGTATATGACACGAGAGGTTTAATATTTCTTATTATCTTCTTGATTCAAAAACAAGGGACTGAGTTAAACTTCGTCTTCAAATACCATCATTTTGAAATCGCAAGCTTTGAGCTCTGGCATGACAAGCCGATAGAGTATGAGTGAGCCTTAAGTCGATGCATTGGTGGCGGGTTACAACTAAAAAACAAAACTATATTTTTAGGTTCCTGACAAAGTTTGATACCGACTTTGACTGTGTAACTTAAAAGTGGTTTGGTCATTTTATGGAAAATCGTAAGAAGCTTTACAAAAACCATATATAAATAGCTTGAACGCGTTTTAAATATTTAAACATTTACTGCAGCAAATTACTTTCTTTTACATATTTTTAAATTTGGGAGAAAAGCTGAATTTTTATTTCATTGAAAAAATAAGTAAAAGTTTGGATGGAGGAAAAAAAACAGAGAAAATCCAAAAAGAAGAAGGAGATGGTAAAAAATTCATAATAAAATCCTAAATCAAATAATGTAGTGCAGCAAAAATATTTCGATTTCATTGATGTTAAAATGAAAACATTATTCATTTTCAAACTGCCGATATGCATTCAATGTTTTGTATATCTGCAGGAAGATTGTCATACAACTTTCGAGATACGATTGGGTTCTAGTTTCTAAAAAAATAGTTCGATACGGTAAATTTAGAACAGTTCTAGATTGCTCCTTAAGATACAAGAATTTGACTTTGGATAAAGCCCCCTCGCTTGGATAATATTTTTAAAACTTTTGAATAATAAAATTTTCGTACTGGCAAAATGTTTGTTTTTCAAAAATATTGGAGTGAGCTTATCGAGTAGAATTTGCAAATTTTTACTCAGGCACATTTCTGAAAGGCAATCAGTGGTTGTAATTTGTTGAGGTAAGTTACCCCAACAGCCTATTCCATATTCTAGCCTGGAATAGAAGTTTTTAATATGGTATTGGAACAATTTTTTCTTAGATTGAAGAAGCATCGAACTGCAGAAAGAAACTGCAGTATTCAGTTCATTTTAAGTATTGGTCTATAGTAACTCCTAAATACTTGAAATGACTTACTACTTCGATACGAAAGTAATACTTTACACATGCAACATCAAAGTTAAATAGAACCTGAGAACCTTTTTCTTGGCAATTGCCAACAAGAAGTTTGTGATCAGCGAGAAACGACCTTAGTAAATAGACATCATAATTGATGTCAATTATATGGATTGACTGAATCATTTCCCATTGCAAAGGCTTTAACATTCCCGGCATATGACAGCTCAAACAAAGAATTTATAGAAATTAAGAAGAGAATGGAACCCATCACAGATCCTTGTGGTACTCCCATATTAATATCGCTCGAATCGCTTAGAACATTACTCATTTTCACTTTTTGACTTCGATTACTTAAGAAAGATTTAAATCAATTATAAAGCGTTTTTTAAAAGAATACTGTGATGAGCTTTGCTTTGGTTATATGAACGAAAAGTGCTTTACGATATATTTTGTTATTCATACATTTTTGTAAAAAGGAATAAAAGTCCAAAAGAACATTTTCTTGGCTTGATGAGAAACCAAAAAACATTAGATTTAAGAAATGTCTATTTGAGAGGAATCCCAAAATCCTAGTTCTAATGACTTTTTCAAAAACCTTTGATATTATTTCGATTGATAGATAGATATATTTATTTTGAAACTAATTTACAATACTGGGGTTACCACAAATTTTACATTACAAAGATTCGATAATAAGCTATTTTGCTACTGAAACATTATATTTTACTGCTATCTTTCTTGTTACCTTTTTTAGTATAAGGTTCTGCAGCAGCACATTTCAATTCACCAGGATAAATTCCTGAATGAACACTCAAAGTAAATATATGTGGCAAAATGTCAACTATGTTTATAGCTGTTTTTTCAACGTTCGAAATACCACCTTTTCCACTGGAGTTTGAGGGAATTTATTGCTTTCAAAATCTCGGAGCCAGATATGGATTCAAAATAAAAACTATTAAGTCTGTTATATTCGCCAACACTGGTGTGGTAGCTGCAAGGTACTGTCAAAAAGTAGTCATTGAATAGATTAGCTATTCCATTATGAATCTGTATCATCTTTGTTGTCTTTTTTAATTGTAAATGAATAAGATTGATTTTTAAAAAATATATTAAGTAAATTAAATAAGTAAATAAAATTAATTTCCACTTGTTTTTCGAATTGCCCATCGAACTTCTAATTTTCTCATTGTGTTAAAAATTGTCCCTACTGAATCTTATTTTTTTGTTAACTACGAAACGTTTTAAAACGTTATTTAAGGTTTGTATTTAGTGGATGCTTTTGGCATTTATTAAGTTATTTATGCTTAAATTAATTAAATTAAATTATGCTTGTTAAAGAATATTGTAGCTTGAACTGCTTATATATCCCTTTAGCCTTGCTTATAATAAATCGTATGCTCGGAAAGGGGTTTTTTCACCATATACTTATACGTTTGTTATGGAAGTTTTACCTAAGCTAAAATTGCTCTTTTTTTACAATCTGCATTCCACTTTTACAATTGTTTAAAACTCAAATCACTGAGACAAGTTACGAGTTCAGAACTTTGGAGACCCTTATTAGCCTGTACTAGGTGCCACGATACCGAAATCAAAGGATGCGAAAGTTCTGTTTTTTGGTCTCTCTTTTAAGTTAACTAAAGCGTTCTGATTCTTTTCCTAGTTTTAAGAGTCGATGATTCATCGGATCGATTAAAAGCAGCGTACATAGTCAGCTTCATGATTTTCAGTTTCGACCACACTTTTGTTCTTTTTTTTTCCTTCTCATTTTTTATATTAAAAAGAAATTTCGAGACAGATTGGTGCCACCTACAAAGCCATTAGTTCTCAACTGCAGATTCTCTTCAAATAAAATCCTTGTATCTGAAATATCACATTATTCCTTATCAACATATTTCTAGTCCTCTTCACACAGACATATTCAATTTTCAAATGCCAATTAAGCCTTGAATGGCCTAAACAGTGTGCGTGTGGTCAAAATGTCCGTATCTCAAGGAACATTCATCGCAAGGCTTCCCCTACAAAACTGTCGGTCCGAGTAACTTATCATTCGGATAATAAACCCATTACCCTGTGGCATGATATTCAAGCAGCAATCCATCTACAAGAGCTTCAAAATTCATAAAAACAGTCCGAGTGATATACACACACTCATACATCACCACGGAGTATCTGTGGAATGTGTGTGCGTCTTTGTGGTTTCGGCTCTTGTGAATCTAATTACACAGTTTTCGAATGTGATTGATCTTTGTTTGATATGCGGATCACAGTTGAGCCCAGAGCTCTGAAACATTGACGGACGGGGGCTCGTCGCAATCCCGAAAACACAGACCGTCATTAAATTTGGCCCACGAAAAGTATCTTTTTATTTTTTGTACATGTTTTATATTATGACTTTTTACAGACGCACAAAAAGCGAATTTAACGAATCGCATGTGTTATATGAACTGTACGAGTACGAAGAAGGTATCCATTCGATGCGCCTTGCTAGCCGACTTGCCATTGTAATATGGTTCACGCGATGGATTTTTCGCGATACCCGAGGAATACGTTAAAAATGTATATTCTTGAGAGCGAGTTAAAAAAATTAAGCATTCCGCTCAGATACATAATTATTCGTGAATTGATTTCTCGCTTCGGAATCGAACGAACAGAACTGGGGTGGGACAAGCGGAGCGTCTTTTAGTTTGGCCGGGAAGACTCGATCGAGTTTGTGGTTAATTTATTTTTACGAAGAATCATTGTTGTCTGCGGATGGATAAAATACGATGTTGTACTCGATTTGTTTTTTAAACAATTACATGATGTAAGCTTGCATTTGCTTGGAGTGCGGAGGAGGGGGAGGAGGAGATCACTTTTAAGGTTGGCCATTTCCGGCTAGGGTGTGATTGGGCAGAAGGTGCGACAGCGAATAAAGTTGGGGACATTCTTGAGAAGTGTTATGGTGTGATTTCTACAAATAGAACATGTGAGGATTTTCAATGAACTTTGTCTTTGATATGTCAAGAACTCAGATTAGTGGCATTAACAGATGGGCACAGTGAGTTCCTTTAATCATGAACTGCTAAATAATTTTTAGGCCTGCTGGGTGGTCATGTAATAAACAAAGGGTCCATCTTATCGTAGACTAGGGTGAGCCTTTCTAAAATAAGAAGGCATACTAAGGGCCCAATTTTAAGATGTGTCGACAGCCAGCTAGGATATGTGGTTAAACACATGCTGAACTTGAACCAAGATTTCAAATATGATTTTACCAAAAGTCGACTTGCGTTTGTTTACAAAGATTGTTGCTAAAAAATAATTAATTGTGAAAAAGACGTCATGGCTCTGCTTTGAAGGTTTAACATTGACAGTAGACTGATCTTCTAAAACACTAAAACTACTCTTACCTATCAGACGTTTGTTTACGTTCGAGTAAGAGTGACTGAGCTCAATGCGCAACCCTTTGTCTTGGGGCTTAATACAACTGATCCTTAGCCTACCGGTATCGCTCTTAAGAACTGGTGCGTTAAGGCGTTAAGTCAATAATATTCCAGAAGAGATAAACTAAATATCTAAAAAACACTTCGAATTTTCTTTTTAAATGCGTCTAAAAACGCTAAAAAGGATAAACGCCGATCGGTAAACCTATTTTATGTCCTCGAAGCGGGTAAATTTCCTGATGCGCTTAAAACAAGTATCGTTGACCCAATTTCGAAAAAGGAGGCTACTTCTGTCTTCTCAAAAACATAAAAAAAAATAATTTTGGATAAATTGTTTGGTTCCTAGTAAAGACTTGTTATTTCAGTAAATCCTTTTGTGGCTTAATAAAGGACATATTTACGGAAGATGCAAGAACTGCTTTTCTAAGCAGAATATTAAGTGCATTACATAGCAATCAAAAATCAGTTGGCATACTTCTTAATCTAACAAAGGCCTTTCACTTGGTGAATCATAAAATACTACTGCACAAAACAGTTCAACGCAGGGTTCAGAGGAAACATTCCATCCTTGCAGCAAATAAAAAGTGAAGGTAAATGGTGTGATGAGTGGAGAAGAAAGGTGTCCAAGTACTGGTGTTCCACAGGGAACGGTCCTTGGACCAATACTGTTTCTTACCTTCATTAGCTCCATTTTTAGCCTTCCATTTCAGGGTCATTTAATAGACTATGCACATGACCTTGCTCTGTCTAAATCAGGCAAGGATATGATGCATTTTAAAAACGTACAGACAGCTGATCTCCATCCTATTTGAATTTGGTTGAACTATCATCAAATGGTCCTTAGTAAAAAATTCCAAGACCATGTGTTTTTCTTTGTCTTATTGATGCTTACAGATTGTAGATCGTCCCAACTGCGATAGCGTGCTTATTTTCAAACAATGTTTTGTACTAGATTTTTTTGAAGAATCAAAATATCTTGGAGTATTAATAGTCAAAAGATCATGCTCGAAGTCACATATTGCGTCAGTAAAAAAGTCGCTATACATCGCCATGAACAAAAAGTATTATATACGTAAACTTGCACCACCACAAGGTTTGCTATAAACAATTTACTATGCTCTGGTTCATTAACGCATAAACTATGGTCTTGCTTGTTGAGGTAGCGCATTTTTCAAGCCTGATGTCCATAGTCATAACATTAAATGAATTAATGAAATTAATATTACATAAAACCAAGTCACTAGCACTATCTAAGTATTTGCTTAGAAATTCGAACACTGTGGTAATCCCAACAATCAAAAATGTACTCGTACTCAAACTGCACACGATTTCAGGTTTTTGAAAAAGCTCAAAATTTGGCTGCTATTTAGATCTGGGGAGGAGACACTTTGACAAGTTACGATTTAGTCAACTGTACTTATTTTCATTCCAACTTTCATTCTCATTCATCATATCTCGTTCACTTTGACTCCCACCGCAAATTTGTCCACCACTCCTCCTTCTCTGACTGCTTTTAAACTTATCTATTTGAAATTAACTTACTGCTAAGCAACACTCTTGTCACTGGTCATCTACTTGGCCACAAAGTATGTTTTTAAATATCGTAATCTAGGCTTTTATTTCTTTCTTACTGTTTTACTCGTAGTTCAACTGATTGCAAATAAAATACTGCGAATTGTGTGAGTGCAAATTAATTCTTAATTGAATCAAAAAGAAGGGAACTTACGCCTTCGTCAAATGGCAACAATATCTGCACCCATTATATATAGTAAATCCTCCTTGATCTAGGATTCGCAATCTTCAGCTCACTTTATTACTCTCATTCCGAGAGCTCCTATTGATTTCGTTCAACTTTAACACTCAGACCGCTTTGTGACTCAAAAGGCATACCACCACTTCGCCCGGTAGTGTTACAACAAGAACCCTTGACACCCACTTCCACCGAATTTCTATCAACTGTCGGCGTATGCAAATAAGTCTGCGCTTAAAATACCCCAAAAACTCGAGAGTTTCACAGACACGAAAACGAGTGAAATGAAACACAAATTCCAAAATAAAGCTGAAAAAAAAATAACCTCTCACCGAGAGTGGACCCTCGTGGTTTTATTTTTTTTTATTTTGGCGAAATCACTTTAACCTCAAAATACGTTTGATTCTTTGGACCACAGTCCCACAATGGCACTTATGGATCTCGACCGACGACCGGCGTTTATTCTGTGGGAAAAATCAAGTGTGTCCACCGGTCCGCTGATCCACCGGGTATTGCCTACCTGCCTACTGTTCAGCTTCAGACTGTATTGACAGTCAATGGGCACTTAATTAATATTCCGAATAGCATAAGGACTTTCGTGAATAAAGACTTCAAATTGAATTAATTAAGTGGGACTAATTCGAGAATAATTTTGTGTGATTGTTATGTTCCACGAGGATGAAGTGATCTCTTCGGAGGGCTTCTGTTCTGTCAAAAGGAGCGCGGTACTCAGCTCTCAGCGGAGATTTGTTCGCGTTTAATGTTGAGTGATGTATGATGTGTGTTCACAAAGAGGAGGTGTATAACATCAAGTGGAATACCTGAGGGTTGTGGTGTTGGTTCGGAATTGTTTTTACGCATAATCAAACATGAATATTGATGGTTAAGATTTTCGATTTATCAAACAAACAAACATGCAAGATTGATGTGAAGCTATGTGAGCTTCTTTGTTGTGTGCTGAAGAACGGATTCTCGAGTGCATGTGGCTTTAAGAGGTTCTTTTGAAACAATTGCGAGTGATTAAACAGCTTGTATTTTTTTTTTACTCAGTAAAGATGGAATTTATGGTTTAGCTTTTGTTTGAATCGCGGAATAAGAATGGTTAAGTTATTCACATTTGAATGGAATGAGTGAAGATTTTGTGAAATTTTGCGTTGTTGCGACGGAGGCTTGCTGGTCGTTGTTGCAGTTGCTGAATAGAGAAGAGATGAAAATTAAAGTTTTTTGTCATACATTTTAATACAAACGATATTTGCAGATTTTAGTTTTCGAAGAGATAACCAAATTTTTCAGACTCTCATCATCAATCAATGATCGGATGAAAGTAAGGAGAATCAACGTTTCATTCACGAACCACTCGAAGTGTGATCGGGTTGCATCTCTTCGAGAACGCTGAGGTCTGTAACCATCAATGTATTCTGAATTAGGACTGAACGACATTGTGTTGTGCACATTGTCATAAGTATCTAGACTTGTATATCTCTGTGGAGAAGAGGGCAAAAATAAGTAGTACACTGAAAAAAGCATGAATGAGATTTCGGATGATCGTGGAGTTGGAAAATCAAGTGTTTCCAAGATTATTGCGTTGCACTAGTCAACAGGTTCGATTGCAATGCGTTGGAAGGACAATTGCGACCGAAAGCGCAAAACTACGGCTCATGATGATAAAGTTATGATCCAAAACAGTGTGATAAATCCAAGAAAGACAAGTGGCGATCTTCAGATGGAATTGGCGTCGGCTGGTGTACGGGTGGATTAGTCTGCTGTTCGTTGGTGCCCTCTTACTTTGAGTCGTTAAGCAAGAAAGCCACTGAGGAAGCAACTTCTGACTGAAAATACTATATGAAAAAAAGACTGCAATTGGCGAGGAAATACAAAAATTGGACTGAAGACGATTGGAAAAGAAGTTGTTTTTTCAGACAAGAGTCGAAAAATGTGTTGCGAGAAGAAGTGACAATGAAAAACTCCGATTTGGTCATATTGTCCAAGTCCCTAAGCACCTTTGCAAAGTTAAGTTTTTGGGTTGTTTCAACTCTGAGCTAACTGGATGTATTAAGTCCATCGAAGGCATGATGAATAGCGCCAAATATGCCGACGACTTAACCCATATGCTCCTGCCTACTATTCGAAGGAGACTTCCGACCGAAAGCAGTTTTTCACGGAGAATCATTTCAATATTCTGGAATGACCTGGCAACTTTCCTGATCTCAATCTGATGGAGAATCGGCGGGCCATTTTTAAAGACATGCTCAGGAAAGATTGCATGAGCAGAAACAAGCTGATTTCAACAACTTTTGAGGTGTGGTTCCATGTAGTGAAAATCAAAAATATTTACGGAATGCGCAACAGGGTGGAAGACTTGAAAAACTGTCCCCATTGATTTTTACAAAACTGTAAATTGCTTGCTCAAAAATACACATGTTGAAAGATACGTTTCCGGATGCCATTAGGTCTCGCTTTCGAAGATTTCTTTTGGCCGACAAGATCGCCAAATTTCATCGCTCCAGATTGGGATTTTTAACGTCAAGTGTCTTGAAGGATGAACCACAAACTCTGAAAGAGAAAATCCGTGTCCATTTTGGAAAAAAGATTTAATATATGTTGTTTCGTTTCAAAGATTTGGCCACAATTTTCACCGCTTACGAATGCCTTTTATAAACAATTTTCAGCTGCAAGATCCTTGGACTTTCCTCTTTTGGCAAAACCATTAATGATAATATATTTTTTAAAATATTAAAAACTCTTATTGGCTCCCTTGCGTCTCTCTCATATAATCTTTTCCTCTGGTGTCGCCATCTATCGTCTCTCGAATACCACCCAACATGATCACTTTCGATTTCACAAATTGATTTATACAAATTTTTATTGAATGTAAATTTTTCTTCATACCTCATATTTTAATGCAAAAATATCACCGCTCGCCAGATTGTATATCTCTAAATTATTAAAACACATGCATCTCAGATACAAGATTTAAATCTTCATAATTATTAAATCAATGTGCAAAGCGATACGGGTTGTACCCCAGCCCCGATAGAAAGAAAAGAATAACAAAATATCGATCGCCCACGCGTATTATGCAAATACAAAAGATCAATTCGAACAGATACAGAGTATCTGAACGGTGTATCTTATGAAATAACCAAAATATCTTCACACATTATGGCGAGGGTGAGAGGCCACAAATCTCGATATCTTAATTGATTTCCATGTTCGAATTAATTCAACTCTATGACTTATCAGATACTCATTCGACTTGCCAGTGTCATATCAAGGCGGCGACGTGTATCTTATTGTCTTAGTCCGGCAATCCGATGCCAAAACAAATGAATATCGAGTTTCGAAGCTTTATCGGTAAGACGTCACCTACATTTCGAGTTAATATAGCCACCTGGAACATGCATAGATACGAGTGTTAGATACTTTTTTTTTTCTTTTCTATCATACAATGTGCTAAGAACTTTCAGCTTAGCCAGAATAAACAATCGCTACGAAAAAAGTATATTAATGCGAATTGTTGTTATTGTTATTGTGTGTGTGTGTGTGTGTACATTGTTTCTCTTTCTGGCTGTCGGGCTTAAATTTAAGTGAAAAATCAACACCTCTTGTCGAGTGCGCGTGAAATAATATTATTCTTTCGGCATGTAAAATTAGAAAATAATTGCAAAGTAAACTATTTGAATATGTGTTATTTTTGGATTTCTAGAATTGGAGGCTTTAGAGGTAATTATTTTACCTACTACTATTTGATTGTGAATTGTATTGTGTTTCTATGCAATCTGTATTTGGGATTTTATGATGTTTTGAGTGCAGAGTTGAGTTGCGTGGGAGATGTCCTTGATACATTTTGTTTTCAAGCAGGTAATTGAGGCTGGTAACCCCACAAGCTTAGATAGTTTGTCCAAGCAATTGGGATCACGACTCGTAACTCGAAGGATAGAAAATATAAATAGAAACACTCATCTTTGCAGGACGATAAACAATACTCGGCACTTTCTGTATGGAAGTTGAATGGAGGATGACGGACAACATCTCTACAAGCTGTTCACTACAATTGAGCAAATAGACGAGAATTCTTTTCTTAATCTTTCTGATTCCTCTGTCCAAAATGCATATAAGGGTAGTCGTAATCCCTTAAGAGCGAGCAAATTAAAGAATAAATCGACTGGAATAATTTAAAAAAAAAACAACAATGGATAGACACAAGGACACCTTTCATGCATACAGATGATTATGAACATGAATTTATAATCACAGACAAGGGTATGATGACCCTTCGGATAACGAGATGAGTTTGATTTCAATGGGGATGTACATCAGAAAGTCGTGGGGTTTTATACTGTAGCTCTTGATTAGGTTTTTGAAGGAGAAGTGATTGACAGTACGACCGGAAGGGCATCAGTTCTTCGTTGCTGAGAATGGAGCAATCTTGGAAATGTGGCAAACATTCCTGCACCATATATGCAAGTGCAGGATAGTCTGAGTACCTGTGTTGCCATTTTTTGATACAAGTCGCCCCATTTTCAGTGCTAAAAAAAAATTATAAATGCAGGGCCTATGATGTGATAAAGCATAAAAATAGCATTTGTGAAGAAGCAAAGCTTTGTTTCGAACAAGGAGCGCTACCGAATCTTCCTGGCCTTGTTATTTCATTGAAATTGCGAAAGGAAAAGAGATAGATAAAACTAAGCGAAGCAAATACAAAATTGCCTTCAAACCCATGGTGGACCGCAGGGTTCCGGTTTATCTCCAATTCTCTTTTGCATTTTTTTTTACTGATCTCTTGCCCGCTACATATAATCCAATCCATTCGTTTAATATTAAGAGTACCGTCAGTTTAATTTATAAGATTCGTAAATTCACGTTCAGAGCGGGGCATGAACTGCTACCGGATATCCCATGAATTGCCTGATTGACTTGGAAAAAGCCTTTGACACTGTGTTGAAGTAGAGGCTCTTTTACAAGTAAGACGTCCTGCGCATAATCAAACCACTGCTCTACGTACTCTAAAATATGCTTACCAGTTGAAAGCTTATTGAGAAGCAATGTTTTTCTGCCAGGATCTTTTACATTAACAACGGTCTGCAACAGTGTGTACTTTCACGAGCGATCTTGCAGGCACTCTCCATCACGCTATGCCGTACGCAGATGACTTGATTGCATCCTAGCCAGGTTCAAAGAACGACGGAATTGTAATTATTTTACAGCGTGACTTCGATGAGATTAAGCGATAGTGCGACGGTTGGAAGTTGAAGATCAACTTGCAAAAGTGCGAATTCATTTTGTTTAGGACTGCGCTTTCGGGTGTCTATTATGATACGAGAAGGGAGCATCCATTGGCGAGTCGAAACGAAGTCTTGGGGTCTTGACCAGTTTTTGTACTCTAACAAAAATATACAAAGATGCTGCTCTGGCCAGAGCCGAAGCGGCTTATGCTATCAAAAAAGAGATTGTTTCATAGCAGCCAACTCGAAGCCAGGGTAAGGGTGATCAACTACACGACCATCATTTGGTCTTTGTTTGAATACGTGAAGCTTGATGGAAAAGATTTCGAGAGACGATGTCTTAGAGCTTGTCTCCATTTACATAGAACTCCAGAGTCACAGTACAAAAAATTCTACTCTTATGAGATCCTTTACAACGGGGCCAACATAGCCCGAGTGGATATTTTTCTCGTTAGCTGATTCAGAGACACTTTGCAAGAGCAACGACCTCCGTAAATAGTCTGATCTCAGGAATTTACTACCCCAACCATATGTATCATGAGACTATACGACTAAATGACTTTACTGCAGCAAAGGCTTTCCTTTAAACAGCTTGATTTAAGTTAGAAACGTTTCCCCAAAGAGTGTTGACAGATGAAAAGATGCCGCTCGCAGTTCAGAGGAGAATCTCCGGTTCAACAGTCCGTGACAAGACCAGCAAACCATGCGTGATTAGTCAGCACCAACAGTTTAGGTTGCTAAAAGGAAAGGTTACGCTGTCTTTGTCGTCTTTTTAGGTTAGGTTTGCTCCATAAAGATTGTAAAAGAAGTTTCTTATTTTAAGGTTATTTAGGGTATGGGTAGATTTAAGTTTTATATAAATAACACAGCATGAAAAAATGGACTTTCCATCCTCAGGATGTGCATTAATATCAACCTTAGTTAGAACGACCACATAACCGGTATCGCCAAATATGCTGAGTTTCCACCGACGCAACAAGAACTACCTCATCCTGTCTGATATTGCTGCTTTCTGAGTTGGAATATTTCGGACGTTCGATAAGGCAAAAGCGAGATGATCTCTTTCTTTTTCAATATTGCCCTCTCATTTCAACTCAAAACCACAGTGAAAGTCTCATCATCATTAAAGTACTCATAGCTCCTTGAACGGACGCTTATTCAGAGAATGCAGAACTGTCCAAAGGTATATTTTCATGCAGTGTTTGTGTCCTTCTATCCAACATAGCTTAAGGCTTTTGTACATTGGTTCAGAGAATTTAATACTCAAGCGAGCACCATAACGCAAAATCTCATACCCAATTGGAAAAACGTTCCTTGTCAACAAACCTAAGAACGGACTTTCACAATCTCAACACCCGCGCAATGTCAAACACACTGTTACATAATCATTTTCAAGTCATAAGTTCGTTAACTGATTAGTTTGATATCTTGTTAAAAAAAAAATAGCTTTCCTAAAACTACTCCGACTAGCTAATATAGTTGTGATAAAATTCCAAGAGTAGCCTTTGCTTTTTTCGAAAAAAATGGCTTATTTTGCACGCTCACAAATACTGATGGTGATGGTTGCAAAACTTCCGCTTTTTTTATACCAAATTACTTCCTTAAACAATTTATTTGAATTGTAGCTAGAAAAAAACAAAAAAAAAAAAAATTTGTATTTGTGGCGGATTACTCGTACTCGTACTCGTACTCTCTACAATCCAAGCTGTGAGCTTGGTCAAGTTTACTATTCAGCAAAGGAAACGTCGTCGACGCTGATACTGATATCGGAACCCAAAGAGTACACATAAATTATATCTGACATTGAAAACAGCCTACGCTACAATTAGCAAGATTGTTAGGTCAACTTATTAATCTAAAGCTGAAGCTGGGCTACAGTAGCTGTAGAGGCAAACTGGAAAACTGGAACAATGGATAAAAAAATTATGCGATCGATTATTTGGGCAAACAATGGTGAAGAGAAATTACCCGGATTTTGTTGCTAATTTATTTACAATCGTGATTTAGTTTATTAGATTCTGAATTGTATTTTCGTATTGCTGCCAGTCATGGAGATGTCATATATCTTAGCTGATTGGATTTGTGTGACAGGTAATTGGATTTTTCGGGTCTTGCGTTTCAAGGAAAGTAGTCATCGGATGGGGTCTGAAGATGTACATTTTGTAAAGGATTTGAATGTTTTTTTTGGAAATTGATGCTATCTGCAGAAAAAAGGTTTTACCATTTAATATTTTGTATTTTTTTTTTTTGATGACTCTGAAGTTTAGAACTAGATTTGGAAGTTATTTTCTATTATTAATTATTTATTTTTATTATTTATTTTCAATTAAAATTGAGTATTAAAATAAGCGTTATAGAAGAAAATGTACACAAAATGTGAAGAGACAACTTTAAACCAATACTGATTACAATTAACGCAACGAAAAACGGACTTAACTTGTCTTATTCGCAACTTAATAGCAACACCGACGCAAATTGACAGACTTTGTTGCATGAGGAAATCCCACAGATGGTCAAAGAACCTGTCAAAATTTATCATGTTGCGATCGACGGAAGATATTTTTCAAGAACTCAGGATTTCTTTAAATTCCTAAAGTCCATCATATTCTTGGACTATTTCTTTGAAGCAAAGGTCCCAATTTCGAGAGGTTAAACGCGGAAGATAATTAGTGAAGAGAGCCGCCGCTACTGATGTATGGGAATTTATTCGACTTCAAGCTTGTCAAAGAAAGCAGGCAAGCCCGTACAACTTAAACATGGAGGCAAACAAAGTCGTGCTGCAATTAATGATAAACTGCCCGAAAAGAATGCCTTCAAATGCATTGAAATACCGAAATGACATGATAGCCTAACTAGGAACATACAGACACTAATTCCCGAAGTTTTCAAAGCAGCTAAAACCTACAACTTCTCTGTAATGGTCAAAAAAGAGTCCCTCCTTAAGTTAATACCTAAACTTCATATGCATGTTGAAGGCAAGAATAGTTAAGATACCTGAACAAGTTTGCTGCAGAACCTGCTCTGTAGTCTTTATGATTCAGGAATTCAGAGCGTGCAGATTCCAGCTGATCATTATTGACTTAACACTTACTATGAACTTCAAAAAAAAGTGTACGACTATGAACGGCATGTTTCAAACCTTATAGAAGCAAGTGGATTAAATTTTCAAGTAAAATGTTAACATCATTTTTTGGGCGGTTTGTTCTCAATGAAATGAAATAATTTACTATAAAAACAAAAAAAAAAATAAAGCAAAAAATTTAAAAGTAGCACTTCGTTTGTTTTCCTTTCGCCTTGAGGACAGAATCTATGCATCCTGGCATTAACTTTACTAGCTCCCTTGTCAATACGGCAGGGACTATTTCCTACTCTTCAATTGAAGGGGGTATTCTAGTCTAGAGGCATGATTTTTATGTAATTATTGAAATGTCATAATAAAAAGGCAATTAATATCTTTACTATCCATTTTTTATTAGAGATTTATTATCATAACAAGAATACAGAAAAAAATCAAAAAATAAAAAAAGGTTGAAAATTTCAAAAATTAGCAGTTGATGAAGAGGGGGTCTCAAAAAATTGGCGCGCTACCCAGGAATTCAACACTCCTTGCAATCTTAAATTAAAAAAAAAATATTATTAATCTAGAATAATGTCGCAGTGTCTGGAATTACGGAAAAGTTGGAAAGTTTTTTTTTTTCACAAAATGGCGACTGCCTGAAAAAAAACAATTTTTCTGCCACTTGTTTTTTACTGTTTCGAATTAAAAAAAAAAAGTAATAGAAATTTATGGGATGGGCATAGTTCCAGACATAGACAAGTCTTTAAAAAAGACTCTCTAAAAATTTCAGGTTATTCGTTCCAGTAGAACCTGAGAAATCGTGGGCGATGTTTTGAAAAAAGACAGTTTCGAGAAAAACGCGTTTAAAGTTTCGCGTAAAGTTTTTCGCAGTCAATGTCATGAAATGATATTGTACACTTATATTTATTCAATCTGCTATTCCTGCTTCATACATCGGACCTTCCTCGACATCGAAAAAACTATTTTCTGCATTTCTCTCTTCATATCGAGCAGTTCTGGCCTCCTTTGATGCGTTGGATGCTCATATCTCGGGCGTTGTCTCGTTTCACAGCAAATGAATGAGCTTCCGGCCCAATTTTCATTCCCATAAGCTCCAACATTTTTAAAATAGGAATGAAGCCTTCATAAATACAAACAGCAATAAATGTCGCTATCTCAATCATCTTAGGTCCGGAATGAATATGTTTTGGATCGAAAGTCCAAAGCAAAGAGAGACTCATTATTATTTTGAGATTCTGAACCTAAACATCGAGTCAGTAATTCCTCTTATGATAAACTCTCGTAAATTGGCTCGTGGTCAAACTCCTGTAAAGTACCTTCAATTTTACTGCTGATGCACTCGTAAAACTGGTGTCTTCCTGTACCGTGAATCGATTGCCGTGAAATCGCCATTTTTGTTTGTCGATCTGGACGCGTAATCCTTTGCGCTGATTTTTTATCCATTTTATTAAAAAAAAATATTGCACAATATTTTTATTTCACTTCCTTCACTTACGTCCACGTGGTTTGAAGGTTAGAATTCTACTGTTAGCAGCTGGACAAATGGTTTTACTGAGAAATATGGATTGAGGTAGACGGAGAATCTCTAAGTTCCGGCCGAACCGGTTTGGATGCCGGGTCAACAAAATGCCAATATCTTCGGAAATAATTTGAATTTTTAAAAATATTCTTGAATAGTTAAATTTTGATAATATAAAAAAAAAAATTTTTTTTTTAATTTCTAGACTTGAATTACCCCTTAAATGACTCCTTACTTAAAATGGCTCTCTTTCGAATCTGTTTATCGAGGTACTCCCACAAATGTTTTATAGGATTTAGGTCTTGGGATTGCGGAGGATGGTCTAGTTGGTCAAAAGGGTATTAATTCCTTGCTCAATTTTTATGTTGCTTGGGGCCGGTGTCTTGTTGGAAGACCCAAGAATAACTAAATCCCAGTTTCACAACACTACAAAGCAAATAAACTTCTTTTGTGATCGTACTATCAATAAAGACGAGATGCCAAATATCTAATTTGCTCCCGTCACTTAAACGAACCTTAAACCTTAAACAGGATATGGGGCAGTCTGTACACTTTTTTGTAAAATTTTTTTGATTAAATTTTTGTTTGACAAAAATATCGTTACTTTTAGTTAATTAAAAATAAATCACCCTCGTAAATTACATACCTATTCAAAAAGGAAGAACTATCCAATTGTCAAAAAGCTATTTGAAAAAATACAATTTCCAGGTGTATACTTTGTTTTGACGCTCTCAGTATGTACTACTGTGTCCAAAAAATAAGGTGACATTGTATTTATTTTGAAAATTCTTTATTTATTCTTCCAAATCAATTTCATCCCCTTCAAAGTAATCCCCTCCCGATGCAATGCACTTATGCCAACGGATTTTCCAATCTTTGAAACACTGGTTGCAGTCACTTTCCGGGATGGCCTTCAGTTCCGTCTTCGCTGCGGCTTGAATCTCCTCAATCGTATCAAAACTGTGTCCCCGGAGCGGTCTTTTGAGCTTATTGAACAGCCAGAAGTCGCACGGCGCCAGATCAGGTGAATACGGTGGTTGCCAAACGATATGGGTTGAGTTTTTGGCGAAATGATCACGAATTACGAGTGCGGTATGGGATGGTGCATTATCGTGGTGTAAAAACCAAGAATTGTCTTTCCACAATTCCGGCCTTTTTAGGCGGATAGCGTTACGCAAACGACGCATAACGTTCAAATAATATTCCTTGTTGACTGTTTGGCCGATTGGAAGGAATTCATAAAGCACAACACCACGATTATCGAAGAAAACAGTCAACATGACCTTGATTTTTGAGCGACTTTGGCGCGGTTCTTTTGGTCTCGGCTCTCCTTTGGCACGATATTCGCTCGATTGATCAGTTGTTTCGGGGTCGTAAGCATAGATCCAAGTCTCATCGCCAGTTATAATGCGTTTCATGACATACTGGTAGTCGGAAAGCATTGTTTCACACACTTCAACGCGACGCCTTTTTTCAAAAAAATTCAATGTTTTCGGTACCAGTCGAGATTTGACGCGCTTGAGGCCCAAAGCATCCTTCAAAATGGTATTGACTGAGCCTTTCGATAAGCCAACTTCATCAGCAAGGTCTCTAATCGTTAATCGATGGTTTTTCAACACCAAATCTTTGATTTGTTGGACGTGAGCTTCATCGGTTGAGGTTGATGGTCGCCCAGAACGCTCTTCGTCTTCGACACGTTCACGGCCGGCTTGGAAATCACTATACCACTTGTAAACATTTTTTTTAGAGATAGCCTCATCATCAAAGGCTTTCTGCACCATCCTCAGCAGATATTTGATTCCGCAAACAAAATTTAATGCAAATTCTTTGCTCAATAAATTTCGACATCGCAAAAATCGAAAAACTCACTTTTAGCAGCTCACAAAACGACGCGTATCTCAAACACTATGAATGTATTTTGACATGAAATTTCACATAGATGTCACTGACAGTA
Source organism: Orthonevra nobilis (assembly GCA_963555765.1). Classification (NCBI taxonomy): domain Eukaryota; kingdom Metazoa; phylum Arthropoda; class Insecta; order Diptera; family Syrphidae; genus Orthonevra; species Orthonevra nobilis. The sequence continues at coordinate 34,405,870 of OY743226.1, read as the reverse complement.
CTACCAACCTAAAAAGAAAGAAAAATTTCCAAATCCTTCGACGCGCGCAGTTTAAATTCATATGTCACCTTATTTTTTGGACACAGTAGTATGTACGTCCTGCTCGCAAATGTCGGATCTGGATGTTGTCGATCCTGTCCACGGAACTCATCCATCTCAGATCATTCAACTTTGTTGTTTTGTTGTTGTGGCTTCAACCTTGGCTCTTGGTTCTGAATGTCTTCGGCCTCTATGAAGAGATACTTCTGAATTCTCTCGAGCTTCAGCAGGCTTAAGCGACGTCGTGTGTTCGGTGTGATCTGCAGTTTTTTCCAGTCCATTTGCACACGCGCTGAAAATCGACCCTGTTTTTGCCTTCGAATGCCTGCAAAGCTGTGGATTAAGTGGAAACAAAGTAAACAAAACCAATAGTTTGTGATTATCCAGGACACACACCGAGGCTCCCTATGGTACTCATTTCATGAACGTTAGTTCCTACAGACGTTTGTTTTGAACAGTTCTTCTGTGTTTTGTGCTTCAGTCCTGCCTGAGGTTATTTTTTGTTTTCGCCGTCATTCAAAACCAAAAAAATTAATCGGCCAAATTCGAGTCGGACACGAGGGGTACCGTACCATCGTTCAATATGCAACATTATTTTTTTTTCTAATTTTTAATTTCATTGTCTACTTCTTGGCATCGAATTGCGATTCAAAAAACAGGTTCCTTGTTTAACTTTATATAATTTTTTGTTAGGTTCAGAAGATAAAGCCCTCTGACAGACGAACAGTTGAGGTTTAGTAATAAGGTTCAGTTGGCAATTTTGGCTATGGAACAAAAAAAAATAAAAATTACATCAATCTGACCAATAACACTTTTAAAATGAAATGCGTTAATAAAATACGTTTATTTAGAACAAATCGATTTTCTCATGTTGCATGCGTAGCGCAATACCGAGGCGTACCTACCATTTGCATTCCTCAGTGAACCAGCAATCAGACAGTGCCATTCTTTCGTGTGGCACCACACAAACTGCTCCAGCTCCAGAAAGTATTGCGTGAAATATTAAATTAAAACAAATTAAAATGTTTCTAATTATAATACGGCCGAGACAGCGACAGCGACAGCGGCCGGCATGCCAGTTTGCTATCCAATCACGCGCCGTTTTTATCTCTGTTTCGACTCCAAGAAACATGGCGCACATCATTAGTACCCATTACCTGAATCATATGCATGTTCGCCACGTCCCATATATGTACAACACCGAAGACCGCCATTAGATTCCCTTCGTTTCTTCTTGCTTTGACAAATAATCGATAAAACATAATCGACAAACGAAGCGTTCAAAATGGAAACGTAAACTATTTCAGATACATGCCACGCCGCCGCCGTTAGATACTTCAATACAAATGGAGCAAGACGTTTTTTTGTTGATTCTCTTCTGATTAGAGAGCAGAAGAAAAAGAAGACCATACTCCTGTATCGCTGTGAAAAAAAAATTCCAGCCAATTGTAGTCGAAGATGGAAGTTGGCAGCGAAACAGCCAGGTGCCGCCAATTATCGCAAAGCGTCGATAAAAATCATTGACACGCAACAGCGTCAAGCAATTACGCACCACAAGAATGCCCCCATGCGTCTGCGATTTGGAATTGAATGGGACGCGCCAACGACACCATAACACCATATAGCGGAGTGGAACCAAGCTCGTCTCTTGCCAGTTAGCTGGTGGTACGCCCAAATGTGCGGTACGACGACAACGACGACGTCTTGACGTCGCCGTCGCCGTCGCAGCCGGCTTAAGGAAGCCATTGCAGCCAACTATGGGGCCACGTTATGAGCGGAAATTATTTAATTACCAATCCAATCGTCGATCAGGTGGCGCAACAACGCTTACTGGCACCACACATGCAAATGTCGCATGTTAAAAAACGCTCAACAATTGCCACCTTCGTTTTACCCAAGTGTCGTTTATTTTTTTTTTCTTTTGTGATTGTTTTCAATTGTTGTTGTTGTTGTTGTGGGCTTTTGGGATAGCACGACAAGTGGATTCTTCTGTGTGGCCAGATGTGGGGGTGAGCGAGAGAATGAGACTTGTACTTAGTTTTAACGGCGACATTATGCAAAGTATCTGCACGCCGACAAAATGTATCTGTGCATATTTGCATTCGAATTTTCCTTGTTTGATGAGAGTATGAGTATGTTTTGCCACTTAATGAGTGGATTTGTGTTTTTTGTTAAGAAGTTAACAACATGTTAAAGCTGCACGTTACAATAATTACACATGTAAATGCGAGTAGTTAGTATTCGCGTAAATGTGGTTTGGCTGGGATTATCTGATAGCCGGCGACTGGTGTTGAAGATACAACGTGATTGTCGCCGATATGACGTTAATTGATTGGGTAAATTATATTAATTGCCATTGACACTGATGGGACAAGTATGACTGACATGAGTCAGGATGCAGAACAAAGGCCTCAGTGAGCTGATTGACAAACAACCTCTTTGGGTGTCAGTCAGTTGAACACTTGATTGCAAATTTGCTGGACAACCTTTTTTTTAAATTGCATTTACTTACGTAAACTTTGCTTTAAGAAAAAAGAAAAAAAAAATTTAAATGTGGGTGAGCTCCCGACCAGTGAGTCAGTCAGCGAGTTCGACGGTGGAACGAAATTCCTTGAAGTCGAACCGGAGGGCTTTGATTCGAACTGACTTTCGAAGGGTCTTCGCAGTTAGAAGTTCAAAAACATTCGCAGTGGTTTCCAAACACTTTTTTGTTGATGTGAACCTCGGCATAGAAATATTTCTTAATGACTTTGACGTCCATATAGCCGGTTTTATTTCGTAGCAAAGCTGCATCAGTTATGAGTGGATCCCAAACTCGGACATCACCTTGTAGAGCTCAAGACGATGAATGGTATCGTATGAGGTTTTTGAAGCCATGCTGGTATGTTCCCATTATTGTGTTTCAAAAAGACCTCACACAAAAAGTTCACACTGTACGCTGGATAGAATTTTGTGTGCAACACTACGTCGGTATATGCCGGTTATTCGTATTCGGATCATATTGCACTGATAGCCCAGTTACTGGGCATGACTTCATTTTCGAATTTTTGCTTCATGCACCCAGCTAGAACATCTTGACCATGTTTGCTTAGCTCCTCCTAGAATCTGATATTATTCATTGGGCTTGCTTCGCTCCTATCCACAAAGTAGATGCTAAATACGCATTCTACGCACATCTTCTATTCCCTGCATTTTGAAGACTATGTTTCAGACTATGTTTACAATGAAGACCTGCGTTCCGGGCATGAAGCAACCAGTTGCTCGGATGTTGTTTCTATTTTGTGACTTTTTGAAATCAATCTTCATCTCTTCTTTAGGCTCGATAATCAGTGCAAGTTATTTCTTCCACTTCTTTGTTCTATAAGAAACTTCGCATTCTTCACTAAGCTCTGAAATATTTCTCTCCTTTAAACTATAAACAGTCTTATATTCGTTTTTTTCTATGGCTGTGAGTGTCTTTATCACTATCGAATGCCATTCAGACTTCTTGCCGACCCTTTTTTTTAAGCAAATTAAGTCAAATCCGAAGACCGATGTTTACCCAGCTACCCTCAAAAATCCTTTTGCTTACTTTAACGGTCAATCGCTTTCGAACCGTGTACAAACATTCATAGCTTAAACCAATACTCAGAATGATGGCGAGATTTAAAAAATGTGTAGCCTAAGGGACAACCATTCATCAGGTCCTAATTGCCGACAATAGTTCCTAAAAGCAACCAAATTCTATTATGCTTGTCCAATAATAATAATAAAAATAATAATAATAATAATAATAATCTTCGCAAATATTTTTACGACTCTTTGTACTCTCAATGTTTCAATAAAGCAGATCCATTATGACAATTCCTTCCGAATTCTTATCTCAAGCACTGCAACAGAAAAAGAAGATGACTCTGTACTAAAGGACTTTAGCAAAGCTTGAGATAAAACTGCTCATGAAATCATTTGCTTAAAACTTAAGGACCTTTAGTTTTCTACCTCTTCCATCTCTCGGTTGCATCAATTTCTTTTTAAATTCAAAGTTTCCGACTCTGTGTCCATCACGACTATAGGAATTCCTCAAGGAAGCCACTTTAAACCCATTATATTTATTTTTACTCTTAATGACGTTGTGTATGTTCTAAGTGGACTGTCTTGCCCATTTAGGCCGATTGTAGGAGATTCTCTAAACAGATTTCTTCCCCAAACGATCTTGGTTTCGCTGCAAATCAACTTGAATCGTTTCTTCATTTGGTGGAGTAAAAACTTGCAAGAATTCAATGTTGGCAAAACAAACCTTTCTCGTTCATATTTCTTCAATGTTTCTCTTGTTCTTCTCCGAAAGAGAGCTAAATTTTTGATCGCACATTAATTTAATTACAAGCAGAGCAAACTCTACCCTCGGAGTCGTTAAACGATGGTCGATCGGGCTCTCTTATCTTCATGCGTCTTAGTCCCTTCTAGAAGATGTCTGCATAATGTGCAGTCCGATGCAGGTTCATTCGTTTTGCTTCATGCGACCTCTCTTTATACCAACCCGCATAGGTTAGGCTAGGTTAGGTTGAAGGGGTTGAACTTCCTTAAGTTGGAAGTGACAATGGGTGCCTAAAATGTCCACTATGATTCGCCATCACAAACTATGTGCTTATGTGAACTTTGTTATGGCTCCAAATGAAACCATTTAGTGCTCCTGATAAAACTCATTAGGTCCTTGAGTGGTTCCTTTGCGAATGCTCCTTTGCTCCATGTGCGTTCTGTCTCCCGTGAACCAAAGTCATCTCGACTAGAGGATTTGCTTAATGGTCTCCATTTCCTCTTCATTCATGGCAGCTCCTACAAAATGATTGAAGATGACGCCCATTCGGACGGCCATTGGGTTTATTGTGCATTGCCCCGTGAGAAAATCCGTCAGGTTGCGCATATCTTTCTTGTTGAAGGTCAGAAGGCCTTTAATTTAGTTCTGTTTAGTTCTGGCCATAGACTACGAGATATGAAACAATCGTCCCTGGAGTTCCACACTCTATGGCTACGTTTCTTTAGCTCACACAGCAGTAATTGTCGTAATCTTTCCATTCTTTCTTGGCAAGTACATCTGCCTTATCGTTTGTTACTGCGGCCAGGAACCCACATGATGGTAAACTTGTGGCGTTCATCCAGATCATTTAGAATTAAAATGCAGCTACCTAATGCTTTCGATTTTATGGTATCCTGATTTATTGATGTTATTGCCACTTGGCTGCCAACAAAGATGTTCACTCTTGTAGGAGCGAGCTTCTCTGTTAGTACTGCCAAAGCAACTCTTTCTATGGCGAATAATTCAGCCTAAAAGACACTGCCTTTATTTGGCAAACTGAATGAGCTATTGATGTGCAACGTATTCCCAAAGACTCAAGCAAAATTCCCAATCCTTTCTTCTTAGGACAAAGGTGGAGATCATTTTGGTGAAGTTGTAAAAAGGTTTCGCGTAATCAGTTTATCTCCATCGTCCTGAAATGTCTGAGCATTGAGGAATGCCCGTAGGAGACGTCCTTCTAAGGAAAAGATTCTCTCAGTCGAATACTCAGATAAACAATAATCTCGAGACCGGCTGCCGGAAGTTAGTGTGTACCACTGTTATGTAGGACCACTGTAATGTAGGACCAGTGTAATATTGCGTTGTATGCTCCAGTTTCTAACGCAGGTTCTCTGGCATAGGTAGACAGCACAGTTTGCCATGTTCTTTCTATCATCAATGTTTCTTCTCCACGTAAGCTTCGAGTCTAGTATGACACACAGATTTAGCTCTTTGGAAAAGTTTCAATGCTGTTCCACTCATTTTTGAAAGAGCAGACTCATCTGGTTTCTTCTTTCTTGTGAGGAGAACAAGTTCCGTTTTATCAGAATTGGCGCTAAAGTCGCTTGAATCTGCCCACAATGTAAGTTCTTAAAGTGCTGCCTCTAAATGACTACTGACGGCAGGTAGATACTTTCCTGTGACGAGAATGCCTTCATCATCGGTCTATGCTTATTCATTTATGCGTTTAGCTTTGAGGTTTGTCAGGACCTTATTGATCACAAGGATCCACCACCTTGCGATGTGCCTTTACTTGCCTTTTTCTTTGCACAGTGCTCTCTCCCAACTGTTTCATTCAAGTAAGTTCGTTATCCACAGTCTGTATTGACTTTCTCCAGGGCAGCGCCTATGGCCTCCGGTTTGACGTTGTTCAAATTCCTTTCTATGTCTATAAATGCTGCGATGGTGTTATCTTTGTAGCTTAGGCTTTTCTCAATAATGCTGTTTACTGAACGCAGCGCTGTGTACGGATCTACACTTTGATTGCAGAGGTTATGCTCATCGAGAAGGGCCCTATTATTAATGTCGATTGGTCTTTCAATTGTTTTAAAAATAAAAGAGAACAGACTCATTGGTCTATAGTCCTCCAGCCCGCATAAACTAAGATCAACTATGAGTCTACTTCAAGAATGCTTGGTTAAAAAACAAAAAATAAAATTGGAAACCTGTAGCAGAACCTACTCCTTACTCGTATTAAAAAAGCACCTCTTGCCCAGGCACATGTCCTTCAATAGATAATTCCACTTCTATTAAGATACGAGTACTTTCCAAGCTGCAAATACATACGTAGAGATCGAAGACAGCTTCACTGATGGTTAGCAAACAAATAATAACCTTTTGTTTACACTAAACTACACACACATGTGTACACAGAAAAAATAATTAAACAATTTCGTACACGACGCGCCGATAGATACGCATTCGAGTACACATCTATTAAAATAAGTTCCCACTATCTTTTTTTTCTGCCACAAAAAAAAAAATGTGTATTAAAAGAACGTTCTAATATTTACACATCCCGATGGTGAGCGCGCTACTTCAAAGCTATTCCCAGCTAAACATACAAAAGCATATCAGAATATAATCATCCTAAGATACGTATTCAAATGTATAAAGTATAAAACGGGCGTGCGAACGTCGCGTCGCATCGCTTCGGTCGGTCGAATGCTACCCGCAGACAGTATCTGAAGGTGGAAAAGATACATCTCTGTTCGTTGTGGAGTAATTTTCGCACAAATTGTTTACTTCGTTGTCTGGGAGCGCACTTGTTCCTCGGTCTAACGCTATCAATTGGCTCTTGGTGGCTGCTGCCGCCGCCGTTCCCATCACAAACAATTTTTGAGGTTTTCCTTAAATTTGGCGTGCGCAAAAAAATCATTTAATTAATTAAAATTTAAAGAGGAAAAGCCTGCAGATACACGATTCGAACAATTGATGAGATGCGAACATAAGATTCGCTAAAGAAAAGCAGATACATGGTACGTGCTTGTTCAATCATTGAAATGATCGTATTACGGGAGAAGCGTGCAACGAGTATCCATCTGAGAAATGGTTCCTTTGCTCATTTTTAGTATGATTTCTTCTCTCTCATTGAAACTTGGTTAACTAGCTGAAAGAAATGCAAGAACAATAATTATACTCTTTTTCGCAAAAATCGGTGTTCTCAAACAACTGGATTGGAAAGAGGAGGAGGTAATTTGCTTGCTGTGCACTCAATGCATCCATACATTGAATTGGAGTTGACTTTTTGAGATTCTTCTTGTCCAAATGACATAAAACAAATCATTGTAAAAGTCAACTTTCATAATAAATACGTGTTAATTGTCGTTGCAACTTATATTCCACCAAGAAGCTCATTTGATTTTATATAAAAAAAATGTTAACAATTGTTTGTTTGTGTTTTTTAGCGAAAATATTTACATTGTTGACATTAACTATATTGCACTTTAGAGATTTGGTAAAAATGACCTTACTACTAACAATATTCCAATATTTTTACAATTTATATAAAAATATTATAAATAGACTTAGGGCGAAGGAAAAGCTACCTTCGTAATAACTGAAGCAGGGCCTTGATTGAGAGAAAAGGAGTATAAACAGCAGTACAGCGCGAGCGGAAGAATAAGGAGAAGAATGAAAGATTGTGTAGTGGTTTGAGAAACTCAGGTGAAATTGGTTTCAACTCACTTCCATGGGCGGAGCCCGAAACGGAACGGAGGATTTTTTATATCGACCTATTTGTTTTAACCTTATTCGCAGTATTTTATTCGACATTAGTTATGATCTATATACTTTGAAAGTTTGGAAAATTTAGCTTAAACACCCCGCTGTCAGTGTTATGCCTTCACAGCAGAGCCATCTACACACAATCTACACAAACCGCTATTTTTGAAAACTCAAATTAAAAACTAAGCCGATACAACAACCACTACAACAATGCCACCCATTAGTCAGACTACTATCACTGGTCGATCAACCCAGTGATAGTGCCATTTACTTGATCCCAATGGCAAATGGTGACTGGACCAGATTCGAAAAACTAGACTACTACTCTAGGAATCGAATCGGGGATCTATCAATTTAATCAATTGAAAGGCAGGCGCTCTACCAACTTCGCCACCCAGCTGTTAAATAAATAAGGAAGCATAAGTCATCGTAAATCAATATAAATAAAACATTTAAATAATTATTTATAAAACTACCGAAATATACTTTACGTATAGATAAATATATAAATAATAAAGAAATAAATGAGCAGATGAATAATATAGAACTTAAGGAAATAAAATAAATATAATTACATAAAAACGTTAATAAATAAATTTAATAAATAAATAAATTAGTAAATAAATAAATAAATAAATAAAAAAATAATTACATAAATAAATAAATACAAAATAAATAAATAAATATAAAAATAAATAATAATAAACAAATATTGCTAAATAAATACGTGTATAAATCAATAAGAAAAAATTAACAAATAAATATATATAGATATAAATAAAGGAGTAAATATCTTTGATTGAACAATACATAATGTTACGTAATTGGAACGAGCAACGCAAGGTTTAAATAGTAAGCGACCAATACATTTTCCGACGTACTGCATCTTGCGTTATACTTGTCAATTAGCTTTATTATCCTCGGAGCGACTCTTTCTATCTTCGACAGAGAATGGAGCTCGTGTGTCGAAAAGTGCCATGAAAGATTCAGGATCATTTTTAAAACCTTGTTTTGAATTCGCTGCAGTCTAAGGATGTGGTTTTTTGCACAAGTTCCCCAAACTGGAAAGTCGAAAAATATAATGGCATGAGAAATATAATGAGTTTAAATATAATGAGTTTATTTTCATTGCTCATTTTCGATTTTCGGTAAAGGATATAGACTTTTTATTGAAAGGTTAACTTTATTTAAAATTTTCTGCATATGGTTTCCAATTTTCAGATGTTCAGATCGAGGTGCATCTCAAGATATTTACCATTTGACCTCCACTCAATCTGCGTACCATTGATATATAGTATAATCTGTTGCTTGATAAGAAACAAGCTTTTCTTTCTTAGTAAAAAAGACATCCTGTGTTTTCGAAGCGTAAATTTTTATATTCCAGTCATTAAAGTAAAATATAATCGTATTCAAAGCAGATTGCAGATTGGTTTCAATATTGAAAGCAGTCGTGTCTGAAGAAAATATACACGTATCGTCGGCAAATTTTGCATGATCACAATTATTCAGATTTTAAATGTGAATTAAACGATTATTTTGCAAGTTACGACTTAATCCAAAGTATTTGTCGAAAAAATAATTTAAATTGGGTCTTGGATCTTGTTTTTGTTGACAGAGAATTAGCAATATCCTATTTTTCCTAACTCTATTCACCACAATGCTCTTGATATTTATTTTTCATTTTATGATTATATTAAATCTACCAATTGTAATAGGACTACCGGTTGAAAATGTCGTTTTTTTTTCAAAAATCAATGCCCTATTGAGGAAAAATGGATTAAAATCCAATATTCAAAGTATTGCCCATCGCTAGCCACACATTTTTCCCATTTTTCTGACAATTTATGGATACCAGTTCTGAAAAATTCGACCGGTTTGGCCGCAATTCACGAATCGATCCATTTTTTGACATCATCGAAATGACGGAAGTGCTGGTCAGCCAGGCCATGTTGCATCGATCGGAAGATAAAGTAATCGGATGGCGTAAGGTCTGGACTATACGGCGGGTGGGGTAGGACATCACATTTCAGCGTTTCGAGGTAAGTTTTGATGACATTTGCAACATGTCGCCGAGCATTGTCATGTTGCAAAATAACTTGATCGTGTCTTGCGACCATTTTCGGCCGTTTTTCCTTCAGTGCTCGGCTCAAACGCATCAATTGTCGTCGATAGACCTCGCCTGTGATTGTTTCATTCGGTTTTAGCAGCTCATAATACACAACACCCTTCTGTTCCCACCAAATGCACAGCATAACCTTCAGGCCATGAATATTCTGAACGGCCGTCGATGTTGAGGCATGTCCGGGGTACCCACATGTTGCTCGACGTTTTGGATTATCGTAGCGTACCCATTTTTCATCACCAGTGATGATTCGATGCAAAAAAGACTTCTTTCAAACGATCGGAAATAGTTTGCTGAGCGACGCCAAGTAATTTTGCAAGTTCTTCTTGCGTTTGTGACGGATCTTGATCGAGCAATGCCTCCAATTCATGGTCTTCAAACTTTTTCATCTGGCCGGGGCATTCTTTGTCTTCGGTGTCGGAATCACCATCTTTGAACCGCTTAAACCACTGCTGACACATTCTACCGTCAATAGTATAGCCCGGGTAAGCTTCGGTGAGCAATTTATGCGCTTCGGTTGCTTTTTTCTTTAAATGAAAGAAGCATATTAAAACTTCCCGCAAATGTTGTTTTGATGGCACGAATGACCATTTTATGGCTTTACAAAAACTTGTGTGTTTTCACTAATGACCAATAACCTAGACTGAAATAATTAGACAATGTCATGAAGTTTCTGATGTGACAGCTGTCATGGTCAAAATTCACCTCAGAGTAATAGATATGAAGTTGAAGAGTTGAAGTTGACATTTTCAACCGGTAGTCCTATGAGTAAATTAAAAAATAAATCGTCAAAATTTGATTTTTAAGGCATTGCGAGTTATCTTTCACTTATTCCGTGGATTTATTGCAATTTTATTATTATTTTATCGATAATCCAATATGTTTGTACCTAAAGTCAGAATAAAAAAAAATATATCAAAGTCTCCTAGGTTCAACAAACGACTGTGTAACTTAAACATTTTGGAAAATGAGGCTTATAAAAGCCACGCATTTCGGCTAGTAAGCATTTTCATTTGATTACAATGAGGATTCGATGTTCTTAACAAATTTCTGTATCAAAATTATATTTTATCAAGTTTGGTCTTATATTAAAAACAAAAAAAAATTCTAGTGGCATTCCCAGCTGTTCAACGTTTTCTGATCTTTCAAATATTTTTAATTCATTTGCTTAGTTTGGTTAATATCAGATATATAGAGTTAAATATCTCGGATATCGAAGAAGGCCTTTTGAGTTTGAAAAATGACAACAATCCAGGTCCTGATGAAATCCAAACATTTATTTATAAAAAAAATGTGCAGCTCTTCCTGAACCTCTGTTTTACATTTTTAATAGCTCTCTTGCTTATGGCGAATTTCTGGAAAAAATCATTTTAAATCCCAATTCATAAAACTGACTTAAGACAGCAATTATTCAACTATGGTCCGATTTGTAAACTATAAAGTATACCAAAGCTCTTCGAAAAATTGATATACGATAAGTTGACTTTTCTAGTTAAAGAACAAACGCCGCTAAAGCGTGGTTTCATTACGGGAAGATCAACAGTCACCAACCTTTCAATCTTTACCAAATTAATTCTTAATAAACTCGAGGATTTTGCGAAGGCATTTGACAGAGTGAGTGACTCCATATTGATTAAGAGATTTATAGTATATTACCTGGCTTCCATTCAAATCTATTGAAATCTTACTTTAAGGGTCGTCTTCGATTTGGTTCCATTGACCAACTACTTTCAAGACCGATTGTGGAAACCTCACCCATACTTTTTTTTAAATTTTTATCAACAGTAAGTCGATGTTTTCTTTAATTTTTTTCAACTTCGATCGCATAAAGTCTTAAAATGATTGTCATCTTTTACAAGATGATATTCAGAAACTAATAAAATGGTGCACAGCAAACCATTGTGTCAAAGTGTCAATATTTTTGTTCGTCGCAATTTTTCTAAAAAAAATAAAAACGAGAGCCATGTTCTTGTACGAGTTTTGCAGAAAAAAGATCTGCGTAATTCTTGATTCAAAACTAAAATTTGTCAAGCATATTCAGTGAAGCCAAAGCAAACTCCATGCTGGGCTTTATTAACGTAATTGTAAGGACTTCAAGGACCGTTTTGATCTTAAATCGGTATATAGATCTTACGTCAGATCAATCTTAGTATACTGCTGTGCGATTTGGGACCCATACTACAGCATTCAAACAGAATTGAAATGATCCAAAAAATATTTTACATGGTTTACAATACGGAAATTAGTTTGGAATATCGAAACTCCATCGTATACTACCATGTGCCAACATTTCTGTGAATCCAATCAGTTGAAAAAACACGAAAAATTAGGTTAATTTTTCAGTTATGTTTTTAAATGATATTTTATCTTAATATATCATATCAAATGTCCTTGAATTGTAGATTTAACAATCTCCTATTGATGCAAATATGGTCCTTTTGCTCCTACTACAATTATAATTATTCATTTGGTTTCATTCGCTAAACTTCAACTTGATTAGTGTATTTATTGATTCGTTCCAATTTCCTTGACCGAAAGCTATCTCTGTCAATCTCCGCACTGTCTACACAAATCTGTTCGACATTTCAAGTTCTGTTTGCACAACTTCCCGGTGCGATTATTCAGCGATTGCATCGAAGGTTAATTAGAAAATAGTGTTTTCAACAAATTCTCGAAAAGAAAATGTGTGGGGCTTTCGCGCTGCGTGTGTCTATAAGTATCTTTGTATCTTCTTCACAGTTGAATGCCTGTCTCAACGACTTTTGTACGAAAAGTTATATCTTTGAAATTCTCATCATTGCCAGTCTCGAGGAGGCACTAAATTCTTTTCCCTTTTTTTCCATTGCAGATTTCCATAACAACAGCTGAGCGAGGAGTGTGAAATATTTTTTATTAAAAATATTTGGCTATGTAATTGAATGACAACATCCCAAAGAAAAAAAGAAAAAAAAAAACAAAACAAGTACAGCAACTGAGAGAAAATTGCAAAAAAGAAAAACCTAAATAAATTATCATGCTACAGTCGAATAAATGTTTAGCGACAAGAAGTCGGACGCTTCGAAGGCTTGATGCCATCAGTTGGATTGTGCTTGCAGCGATATTTTTAATGGCCAGCAGCATCGCGACGACAAAAACGGCAGAAGGTTTATCGGGTAAGTTATTATTTCAATGAAAATGGATTTATGATCATAAATGTTAAAAAATCTAATATAAAATATGATGCAGAGAGGTGCAGTTCTGGCAGAGCTTGAATAGTGTTGGGTAGTTTTTTCTTCACTCAGCGGGATACGATAAGCTAAGTTTGCCTCGGTTTGCAAAAGTTCGCTACAGGAGTCAGATTAAATTCAATTGGATGGCATTCGTATGTCCAACGTCGGGCGCCAATTTTTCACATGTTATATTTTTTTTATATATTTAAGATAATTCTTTCCAGTTTTGACCAGAGGAGGTTCAGTCTATTCCTTTATCGTGAACCTGGCAAAGCTGGGATGCGTTGTGTAGTGTTTGATTTTTGTTCTTCGGGTTAAGGGCTTGTCTGGACAAATCGAAGCAGTATCGATAATTTGCGATGAGTCTTCATCTTATATTTGAAATAAGTCTTAATCGAATCTCCACCAATGTATCATTTGTGGAGACAGGCAAACTCCTTTAATATCTTAATGCTATAGTGCTAAAGCTGTAGCTGCTTGGTGGATTCTGGTGCAATTCTGGAATAAATCAGGATTCAGTTGTGTTTTTTTTATAGATCAGTGCGCTGAATGACATCATGCCATGAAATTCGTTAATCTCATTAGGGTTTTGGCTTAGTGATTTGTGTTTTACAATAAGACTTTTACGCTATACAAAAAAAGGGTAATGGAAAGGACGTTTAGATGGAATATGCCTTGGCAGTTGTTGCAAGACATGGGATCGCATTTTTTGTAGAGCTCAGACTCCAGTCATCGGCAGCTGAGATACTTCAATGATAATTAAGGGTCTCAAGATGGTACTACATGATATTCAGGATTACACAGCAGGACAGGAGAACTCAATACTCATTTCTTAAATTGAAAGATAGAAGCTTCAAAGTGTCGCTTCAGTTCGTTTGAATGTTCTTTAGTTTAAGAGTTATATACTTTTTTAGTGGAGGCTCACGAATCCTCCGAGTGCACTCTGCATTTAGATTCGGACTCTGTGCTCTGGGCTTTTTTTTTTTTGAGTCGTTGTCTTGGGCGTAGATGTCGTTTTCGAAAGGCTCCAATTAATATTGAAGGCTATTTTCCTCGACATCCAAACTAGGGGAAAGAGAGCAACGAAGCATGCCAGCATTTCGCAGTATACTTATAGATACCTCTGGTCTTTTCTTTGGTATTCTTTTCAATCAGAGCCAAATCTGTTGAATTTCGAAAGCACTCTTTTGTGAAGACAAGAATTTCCGTAGTGCAAAGCACTAAGGTAAGCAAACCATAGTTAGACACTCGGTGTTTAATTTCTACTTTAACTAGCCCCTTTTCACCATTTTATTTGAGAAGAGGTTCTAGAGCGATACTTGCAACAATCTCCCACTGAAGTTCTATCAATATTTGCCATACTTTTAATCCTTTTTGTGTGCTGTAGTCCCTTTTCCATTTTTAAACATGCTCAAATTACTATTCCTTTTTCCACGCATCAAAGAACGTCGTATTAATTAAATAATAGGAAAACTAAGCACCAATATTTTCCAGCAAAACAAATTCGGCACAACAAATGTCCAACATTTTCGTACTTTGTCCTTCGGCTTGCCACCATTTAACCACAATTTCGCCCCTTTTAATAGGCCACACACGTTTCATCATACAAACAGTCTACACACAGTCTATAGTACATCCTTACACTTCGGAATGGATATTTCCATCTCCTCATAACTTATTCCCGCTCTTAACCAATTAATTTAAAGAAATAACATTTTAAGTAAGTTTTTGCTTTTAAAGCATTAATATCGCAGGTTGCAATTACTGGCCAGGCAATAATATTCCCCGATTGACATTTATATCATCTGCCAGCCGACAAGGAACATAAAACGGTAGCTTACCTCATAAGCTGCCATTGTGGCCAACATTGTTGAGTGCCAATAAAAAAAAAAAAATATCCATAAAAATAAATTGTTTTTGTGTTGTTATTTTTTTCTTCAGATTTTGAATCAAATCAAAATTAAAAATTTTAATATTTATACAAGTGTGGAAGAGCAACAACAACGACGATTTTTCGAGGAAGCGTCAAGCGTCAAGGGTGCTCTTCCCCAAAACTTGTGTTATAAATAATTGATTTATGATATTAAAAACATGATCTATTAAACTAAGCCGCACTATAGTATACAAATTATGTATTTGAATTTTAGTGGAGAGAAAAATATTTTTCGTTAACATATTAATGTAAAACGTATCTAGATGTTTTTTTTTTGTGTGTGTGGAAACCAGTCTTTTGCGTTAAGTGCTGACTATTATGGGCCGAAATTTAAGATTTCAAACATAATTATTGATGGCGCCGCAAAATATTAGATTTATGGACTAATTAATAATGGCCACGTGTGACGAAGTCTATTCGGGTTGGATTTTATGCTTTTGTAGTAACACGAATGGCGTCAAGTTTGCTTTTTTATATATGGAAATGTTTTATTTATTTTTCTTTTCATTTCTTTTGAAGACTGGCTTCAAGAGTTAAGTATTTAATATAAGTGCTTGCATTATTAATATCATGAACAACTTGTTCCAGAAATTTTAACTCACATTTTATAAGTCGGAGTAAAAAATCTATGAACAAGTTGCAACTTATTTGTCACATATTTCTGAATTTGAATCCCTTCCTATTGAAAGACAAAGCATTGAGGGAATCGTAGAGCCGCATGTTATATCAACAGCATGAATGAAAGCCTTTTGCAAACCACTTGCTCATATTTGGAGTTTATCGCCTCTACAGGGTGATTTTTTAGATCTCACTGTTGAATCGATTTTTGAATTGGCTACCCAGCAGAACATCAGAAAGTATCAGCCTATCTGCAAACTCTTGGCGATCCAAAATTTATCTGAATAAATTCCAAAGTATTTTAAATTTCCAACAAAGATTTGTGTCCGGAAGATCTACAATCATCGTTTTATCTCTAATTTTGAAAAATAAAAAATTGGCAGACTGACATTATTTTTACCGACTTAGGAAAATCATTCGACAGGGTTAACTACAGTACATAGTTAAATAAGCTTTCTCGCATGAGTTTTCACTCCAAATTTTTATTTTGGATTTAATCTACCTTTGAAGGCGAAATCCAATTGTTCAAAATCGATAAGTTTTTTTTGTGTGACATTATATCCGAGTTATCTGGAATTCCACAGGGAAGCCATTTAGGCGCGTTGCTATTTTTTGAGTCACTTCTTATTCAATTCATTCCAACTGAATCTATCCAAATGTCAATCTTCCTCATTATTCCGTTAAAGATACGGGGTGCTATGGATATAAATTTTCGGATCTGGATATCAATACGGGTATACATGAACAATATTATATCGGTTTCAGATATGGCAAAGGAAATGTTAGTTTCGGATAATTTCAATTGCAACAATAATAAACAAAAATAACATTATAAAATCCTATTTTATTATTTTATGCCTTAACTGGAATCACAATGTAAACAATTTGAGAACACAACATTAACTTTGTAATGTTTGCATGGGTTTCGGGACCATGTTATGTTCAATAGTTCAAAAACATACCTTTAATTTAAAAAATACTCCATTTATTGCATACTTTTGTGATAATAATTCCCATATAATAGTTGAACGCTTATTTGCCTTCTGGTTAGCAATCGAACGCATCGTAGAAATGCGGCGAGGAATAACAAAAATGTTGGTATTTTCGTTCACCTCTCAAAGTTGATCAAAAATGTCCAAATCAATCTGAACTAAGGACGCATTTTGCCTAAGTTATAAAGTATACAAAATGATTTTTTTTTCCGAATAACTTTTAATGTAATCTCACAAGAATGTTTGATTTACCAATATTGCTAATCAGTAGGCAGGTTGGCGGAGTTGATCAACCGCCCGCCTTATAACACGAATAATTGATAGGTCCAAGATTAAGATATAACTTTCGAATCTGGTCCAGTCCCCGTTTGCCGTTGGGATCTAATTATAAGTGCTGTAACGAATGGTGAATCCACAATAGTGTTAAGTTAGTAAGCTAGTTAAGTGCGTGGTCTTGCTGTAGTAATTAATAAGTCGGCTGCTGGAAATCTTAACTCGTGGTTTGTGTAGGTGATCTATCAATGGCTCTGCTGTGAAGGCATAACACTCCAAGCAGGTCGATGAACCGACCAATTTATTGAATACATTAACTTATATCGAGTAAAATTTTGGGGATTTTTCGAAAGCTAATAAGTCAGTATCGAATTTTCCAAACCAAGCCAAAATGAACCATCATTCTCTGCTTATCCTTATCCTCCTAATTTCTATCTGCAGAGTCATAGCGTGTCTCATTTAGACATTCTATCCTATCTCTATCCGAAACTATTTGAAACGTTTATATTGGATTCGGTTCCGGTTTCGGATAAATTTTTATTTCGGATATCTGAAAGTGTCGGTTCCGGTTACGGAGCTCCATAACATTCCTTCTCCAGAAAATCTTACTCGTAGTTAAGCATTAATCAGATCTTGGTCTAATTCTCGCTCCAAACCAATGTTCGGACCTCATATTGATAACATTGCTTACAGAGCTAATTCTATTGGTTAAAAAGAATGTCTTAAAATTGTCCTTGGAAACGATCTTCTTTAAATAAGTCGGAACAATTTTAAAGGATTACTTTGTACCGAAAAAAAACATCAAAAAATATTTCACTTTATACCCCAATTTATATGCCAACATCTTAAGTGGCGACAGCTCATAAATTTCCACATTCAGCGTCATCATGGTCTTGATCAAACCATTCATCAACTTTTATATTACTCTTAGCAGACTCTTACATTTTATACACAAGTAAAAAATTTCTATATAATTTCAAATAAACCAGTTTATGTTAATGAAAATACTACGAATTGTAAACCGATGCAAACAAGAAGCTATTTAGTTTCGGCCTCTATTCGGACTCAACCCACAAAGCAATCGAAACCAAAATACATTCGAGTTTCAAACCAATTTTAATTCTTCTCCCAATCCTTCTGCTAGTTCGTTATGCATTATAAGGGTGATCAAAATCCCTTAAGAACGAGTTAATAACATGCACATGTTTGTAAAAATTCACAGCTTACATTGATACTCGTGAACAAGGTGTTCTTCATTAGAATGCAAATCCCATGAAGGGTTTACACCACTGCAGAGCAAGAGAGAGAATCAAAGAGAGGCTTAATTTTAACCCCGAAAGAGTAATTTCTGGAAATATTTTGAGGAATAATAAGTTGCACCAATAGCATCTATCGCTAGAGAGAATTTTAGAAGATCAGTACTTTGGAGGCTGAATAGCGCCTGGAATATTTACCACAGCATTGGCGGATGACAATGTCTCTTTAGGGGATTTCGTTCACCTTTATTTTGGCCGTAAGCACGTGGTCATACATGAAACAAAAATTTAATTATTGATACGGTTTTTTTGTTTAAAATAGAGAATTCCCGACCAGAAAAAAACTCTCAAAACTCTCACAAGGGTTTAAAACTGCTTCTATATTCTCCAAGAACTCCCTACGATCGTATTTTATTTCGGAATTCCCCACGTTTATTGGTTTACAAGTCTACAATGTTCAAGGCTTCTGTGTGGTCCACAAGAGACCGATTAGAAAACAACTAATGGTATCACCTGTTTTCTTCGTAATGAGCAAATCATTGCTTTATCCAATCATCATGGTGTTTTTTTTTTATAGAAAAAAAACAACAATTGCTATTCCAAGAAGATGTCCTAAGAGACAAGATGTGGACCCTATCTTAAGCCGACATAGAAGCAAGTCCAGACTTTGCAACACATTGTGCCGAATTGTGTCACACGCCCACATCCATTAAACCCATCACCCTATTGAACTGTGAATCCTCAACTACACCGGCTGTTTGATGACTTTAACCTCCTGGTATAGAAAAACAACAACTATAGCGCCACACAAATACATTCCATCTGAAGCAATCAGACAAAACAAAACTAAAAATTATCACCACATGTCGTCCCCCGTTGATTACTTGACCATTCAATTCCGAGATAGCGATTCCCTGCCTGCGCCTGTCGTCATCATAACCGAACCTCATAAACGATAAAACAAATTGCTGTCAATTTCATTATTTAATAGCCGACCTTGTGTGTCTCTCTATACCCGTACAACCCTCAGCTCGGCTCGGCTTGGTGGTTCTATCATCGTCATTGTGTGGAATGCATCATAAATTTTGTGTTTTCCCAAACCAACAATCAAAAGATGCGTATAATCAACTTGAGATACATTTTTTTTTTCGTATCTTTATATCTCTGGCACTCTCATCTTATTCGTTAGCGCCACCATCATAAAGAATGAAAAAAAAAGGAAACAAGGAGAACAGGAAAATATGTTTTTCTTTGCTGAACTAATCCCATAGGAAAACATTAGAGACATTCACAAAACATGCTTTCAGTGGTTGGGCCTTCCTGAGACTCACACGCACAAAGATCTGGGCCACCATAGAAGAAAGACAACCCATTCAAACTGAGATAAATCCGACTAAATTATGAGAGCTGGCAGCGGACTGTGCAGCCAGCAAGCAGACAGCCAGACAAACACAGACAATAAAAATTAGTTAAGGAAAATGTATCTCATCGTATGTGACACAGCAGGTAGTAGTTTATGGCACAGTTTTCGAACGCGATGCTGTTGCAGACAGCACAGGTCGGTCACATTTTCATTCTTCAACACTTCGATTCATTTACGGAGTCATTAAGTCAACACAAACAACCGGGTTCCGAAGAGGATGTGTGTGCATCCTGGGCTGCTGCTGCCTTAGACCCCTAATCCCAAACAAAACATTCGTTTCAGCAATTTAAATGCCTTGATGTGTGTCTAGATGGCGCTTGTCGGCGCTGTGCGGCTTCTACTCCTGTCACAAAGCCAATCCACCGAGACAACAATCCCAAATCCACAATCCACCTACCGAGCTACCCTAACCATATACTAAATATGTACGGACCCATGTCAGACTCGCTGCACTATCTCTGTCCATCTTCGCTCTAAGTACCTTTTGGCTTGCATTCGACGAGCACTTAGCCAGGAGGAGATACACTCGTTGTGAAAAACAAATATTTGACAGGAATACCCCACAGAGTCGGTGATTAGAGCTCTAGGGGCTTATGCTTTCTTATATTTTAAAATGTCAGTCATGATTCTCACAGAGAGGAGATGCTGCTTCGGACATGGAAGACATTAAATCATATTAATTGCTTATCAGATGGACAGAGGAGGCGCTGGGAGTTTCCCTGGATCCCAGAATCGGACATCGGTTCCAGGTGGAAACACTGTATGTCTGATGATTTAATGGAAAACCCTGTGGTGTCCGGTTGTGTTTTTGGGATGTCTTCTGTCGTTACCCCATGTCGACATCTTCATTATATCCATTTTGCCTTTGGAATTCCAGGGCCAAAAAAAAAATACTTTTAATTACTTACCTGCCGTGCGTTTTGTTTTTGTTTCTGTTTTTTTTTTATGTCCCTGCGCTTATAGCCTTGTACCCTTGTACAACAGGTTGGTGGAGTGTACCTGCTGGGCGAGGAATTTCTTTTCCTCAATGGATTTGAATGGCACACAGCAACAGAACACGATTGGAGAGAGATGTGCGCCTTTGATAAGGGGACTTGTTGGGTCATTAGTATTCAGTTTAGCCATGGATTCGGCTAGGAGCTGGGAACCAATTGGGATCATAATTGAAAGAAGACAAGCGGTATGATGGATTGAAGTTTCTGTGACATAGAAATCCGATTGAGTTTTTAGGATCCGTGAGTGAGATCTTTTTTTTTGCCCTTGAAGATTGATATGGTGCAGTTGAAGGATCGTGCCTTGATGGTATCAGGAGACTTGTGACACTTCTCAAACGGGCATTTGTTTCGTAGGTAGCGATGAGTCATTGAAAACGAGTGAAACTTGTCACTTGAGAAGTGAAAAAGGGATCATGATCAAGAAGAGGTCATATCTATTTCAGACTTCTCTGAGTCAGAGATAATTCTTTCTCATCGTGCGTTCGAGTATATTTATACTAGGGACCTCAAAAGTATATTCAAATTGTTGAGACTAGTATTCGCAATTTTGGAAGGTTAATAGTCCATCGTCATCAATTTGAAGGTTCACCAGCAGGCTTTAATTTCTTCAACGGCTTGCCTTTCGAAATACCATTTCTAATTTCCTCCTTGTTTTTTTTCCGATGTTTTTTGTAAACATTTTCTTCGTTAAAAAATGTTAAAAAAAATAGCAAATATACGAAAATAAATATTTTGTGTTAAAAAAAATGAACTCGTACAGTGACAGGTTCTCAGAGGTTTTTGGACTCGTTTATTACAAAAATGAACTGTGGATTTGACACACGAAAACCGACCGTAAAATCTGGATTTATTTATGCATTTTTGAATATTTTCAAAATGTGTCTGTTTTTACATCTTAAATATTAATGCTGTGTAGAACTTTCTAATATATTCTACGATCAATTCAGGATACTAAAATATATTTTAAATCAGATCCTTTGAAAGGAGACCCCACGTGATGCTCATAATATTTTTTCTAATTAGCCCAAATCTAACCTTATTTGTTCTTTATAAATCAAGTCTCATAACTTTGGATTTCTAAAAAAAAAAATTAAAACTGCTCATAACGTACGGTTTTAGGGTTCCGTACCCAAAGGTTGTAAACGGGGGCCTATTACCAAGGCTCCGCTGTCCGTCCGTGTGTTAGCCGTAAGGCTAAAATTATTTTTTCTAACCTTATTTTTTCTATATACTTATCTTATCTTATATAATTAATATTAATCAATTTTTTCGCAGGATATGTACTCCTACAGGGTGGCGCATAAGAATTATTAAGATTTATTTGATGAATAACATTTTTCTTTCTGATTTAATTAAATGTTGGAGTTTTTGAAAATTTAGATTATGGCCTGGAAATATGTTCACATATATGTTTACAAAGATATCTCTCAAATGGTGCCCATTTTCCATTACCATTCTTAGAATTTCAGGTTCCAGAGCCCTCACTTCATCTCGGATTATGGTCTTAAGCTGTTTTATGGTTCTTAGCTAATTTCCATTAACCTTTCTTTTAAGGTAGCTCCAAAGAAAAAAATTTGGAGCCGTTAAATCGGTTGAACACGGCGGCGTTCAGAAAACGTCAGAAAATAACGCGATATTATCCAATTACCAAAAATTTCTCTCAGGAGAGCAAAAGTTGAACGTGCCTTGGCTACATTTTGCTGGAACAACAATTCTGAACTCTTCTCTACCTCTGGCATTAAAAAATTCTCAACCTTTGCCCGGTTTTACATAAATCGCAACTTGTTCGTCGCTTTCGAAAAAATATGGTCCAATGACTGTTTCTGAGGTTTTTGTACACCATACTGTGCATCTAAGTGGGTGCATTTGACTCAATAATTACGGGCCTCATCGCTCATTATGAGTTTGTTGTTCTCTCGGAACATATCTTAAAAACGCCGAACATACTGAACGCGTATTTGTGGTTGCTTTCAACTCATGAGCCAATCGAATCTTATATGGAAAAAGGTGTAGCTGCCTTAGGATTTCCAATATCCGCCTAAACATCACAAATTGCTGAGAACATATCCTGGTGGAAGTTTCGGGGATTTCCTCAAAACTTGCTTCCACCCAAACAATGTAAACATCACAAACATCATTTTGAACTTAACGAGGTCTTCCGGCACAGCGAACCCGGGACCAATCGGTAAATTGTTGGAGCACTGGGAGCGCTTCGAACATGAAAGAAAATTCGATAAAATTTTTGTGCCTGAATAATTGAATGTCGAATTTCATAAACGAATTGAACCACTGTGGTTCTCTATTCTGTGATAAATCTTTCCCACCCGTATAACAACAAATGAAGCAAATAATATCAAGTAAGAAATAAGGGGTTCCCATAGGAAAACCATGTTTTTTCGGTTTTTTTACAAACGATTTTTTTTGAAAAATTTAAATATTGTACTGTAGTACGGAACCCTTCTCTTCGCGCTTGTTTAAATGATAGTTAAAATATGATTCTTAAGTCACAGGCTAATGAATTCAATGTGAAAAGTACGATCATTCTGACGGTAAAGCCTGTTGACGGAACTAACGAGGTGATGCAGCAGGAATAGAGCTCCATTTTGTTTTCTTTTTATAGCCATTTATTTTAAATATTAGAGCAGTTACTCAGAAAAAAATGGCAAACAACAAATTTTGAACGTAGTCAGTAAAACCTTTTTCAACTCGATGACTCTACCGTGCGGGACAGACTTGCGAATCAACCCAAACATCTCTGCAGTCTAACTGCCCCCAAATGCGTAGACTAAAACGTCCTTTTCCACTTGTATGTGCCACCAAATATTAGGTCCTTCTTTACTGCGCTGGAGTATTTATGTCAGTCCGACTTGATGTCGTAGCCCTTTCGCTGAACGGGCATACAGCTCTTCGATGCACCGTTTCTTTCGCACTCCTTCTAAACAAAAGTGACGAAGAAGAATATGCATCTTGCCAGGATATTGCATAATGTTAGTTCGGCCGTTCGAAAAGGAGCTAACTACTTAATTTTTCTTTTGATTTGTGCGTTATGTCTGGTTATGTTGTCTGCGTATCTTTTAAATGTATTTTGCTTTAATTCACCTAGAATCTGATTTTTAATATACTCGTATACCATCCTCTCTTGTCATGGAAAGATCGCTGACCTCTGCTGAAGCTTGAATTCCAAAAGGTGATTTCGAAAATGACTCTTTTGCTTAACATTAAGATGTTCACCCAGCATACTTTCATCCAAGCAGCCTTTATATGTTGAATGCAAAGACGTTTTCACTTGATCAGGTCATCATCAGCTGCTTGGAGAGCTTTTCCTTTGCTCAGCTGCGCCTCTCCTTCTGTAGTATTTATCATTTTACTGACACCAATGTTTCTCTGCGCTTGAATCTGACGATGCCGACATAGGATTTCTCGAGCAATCGAGATACAAGAATGGAGTATTCATGCTAATATACTTATTTGCATTCACTTGATTCGCAGTATTTTATTTTCGGTCAGCCAACGGTTTTCAACGATTTGTCGCGTATGAAGTCTGACGAAGTGGACTTCATACGCGACAAATCGTTGAAAACTCGATCAAAATTCAATACTGACTCTTGAATTAGAATACAGGAACCTTCAATAATTAAGTCTTAAGGTGGTGATATAGTTTGCACGCCAATTTGGTTGAGGTTTCCTTCCACTTGCATGCGTCATTTGAGTCGCGTCTTCCTCTACTGCGCCATCTTTCGGGGGTGGATTCAAGGACTTTCCGTACTCTACATGGCCGAACCATCTCATCCGTTGGACTTTTATCCTTTTGGCTAGGTCTATGTCGCTTTGCAATCCGGACAGTTCGTCGTTGAATCTTATCCTCCAGACGGGACTATAAATCACATCTAGACTTTCTATTTTATTCTTTTGATCTTAGCGCTGGTGCTACTCTTTATATTTATAGCAGAGCCTGAGGAAAACCAAGTCTATAGTGACGTTCTGACCAAGAGGAAGAATTAAAAAGCAGGCGTTAGTGTTGGCCATTGAAACCTACATTATTAGACCTCTGTCGCGAATTTTCACAACTCCATCGAAGAGAGTCAACGAAAGTTATGTTGCATTCATATACAATGTTGCAGATGAAGTAGTTCGGTGTGTTTAGCGCTACTTACTTATGCACACAAGTTTAATCCAATCTCTATGATTTACATTCTTACATATTCATAGGCAAACGAAGAATGGAAAATCATTCCACTCACCATTTAAGCGCCGTCCACTCTGGAATAAAATTCCACTAAAGACTCTCGGCTCAGCCTTAAAGGCAACCACATAGCTTCAAACAGCACCTCGCTTACGATTCAAAGAAAACAAAACTAATTATGCAGATATTTCCGCACACATTGCTTGTTTAAGATTCTTCAAATACTTCTCCAAGGCTGTCTTGGGAATTCCTTAACCTTCTCTCCAAGTGTGTTGTTATTGTTTATCTAAATGACACAAAAAAAAACACACTAATAATAATAATAATAATAATAATAATAAAATTTTTCGACTTCCAATTTTGATGCTGAACATTGAACGCCCAGAGTGAAGAAGTAACACTCCATCAAGAAAATGGTTATGCTGTTTTTTTTTTATTTTAAATTTTTTTTGTTTTTTGCAATTTAATAGTTTTTTGTTTTTTTGAGGTTTTGGCATACTAGATAGTTTTTATCTGAATTCCAAGCCGACAGCGCAAAATTTTTGATTAACGACCATCTATGGCGGCTTTGACAGAGTGTTACTTGTGTCACGAGGGGAGTAGAGCGCGGTTGGCTTCCAATATTCCATACCATCTAGCTTAAGGTAGTATAGTTAGGAAGGAGGAAAATATATACAAGTATATTTTGACAGCTGTTCTTGACACTGGCGCCTTGTGAATTTTGTGTGCTTCTATGGAAGACAAAAAAAAAAAAAAACAAAACAAAATTCCACTGAATTCAAATGATTTAAATCTTTTGGAATTTATGATGATGCTGGTGCTTATCAGAAGGGAGCGGGGATTGGAATTGGAGGCTCACTTTAAGATATGCAAATCGATTGGGAATATTACAAGCGTTTTGATTTCTAGGCCGACGTTGTTTTGTAAGTTGTTTTTACATGAATTCCAGGCATTCGTCATTTATTTGACAGCTCTGACACGGCAGGTTTGTTGTTTTTTCTACAGCTGAGCTAAGTGGCGAGGCTTGGTGGTCTATCTGCTGTAATGGGTCATCGGACTAGATTTAGGGACAAAAAAACTTTCCACTGGCAAATTGGAGAAATCTAGTCTTTTGTAAAAGATCGAGAGAACGTTAGATTGAAATGATGAGTTCTTGTGCGTCTCACAGTGGGGCATTTGACTTCGAAATTATGGCATATACCTCAAGTTATAGCAGTGCAGTTTCCTATGCTTCTTATGGGTGCTAGAATGTATTTTCTGTTACTAAAGGGTCCGCCATCTAACGTTTTTTTTTTTCAACTAGTGCTTATTTCGTGATAATTAGTTTTATCCTTCCGCTGAACGAATATGGTTGTGTATACGCTTGAACAACGCTGGGAAATATTGCAATATTACTTTGAAAATCATGGTAATGTTGCAGAATGTGTGTGAAAATTGCGTACGGATTTTGGAAGAAGAGAAGCACCGTCAGCTCCGTATGTTTGTGATCTTGTGAAAAAAGTGAAAGAAACTGGCATCCTCATCGATAAACCAAAGCGTGAAAAGCCAAAAACAGTTATTATACCCGAGAATGTTGATGCTGTGGCAGAAAGTGTGCGTGAAGCGCCATCAACATCAATTCACCGTCGTTCTCAACAATTAAACATTTCGGAGACATCATTGAGACGAATTTTGCATAAAGACCTTGGTATGACGCCATACAAAGTCCAATTGGTTCAGGAGTTGAAGCCAACTGACCATCCAATGCGTTTCCGCTTCGCTAAGTGGGCCTGTGATCGGCTTACAGAACATGCCGATTTTGCCAAAAAAATCATCTTTTCAGATGAAGCTCATTTTGATCTTGGCGGGTATGTAAACAAGCAAAATTGTCGCATTTGGGGCACAGAAAACCCGCACGCATACATTGAAAAGCCGATGCACCCAAAACGAGTCACTGTTTGGTGCGGATTTTGGTCCAGAGGCATAATTGGGCCATTTTTCTTCGAAAATGAGCAAGGAGTGGCCGTTAAAGTCAATGAGGATCGTTATCGGGCCATGTTGAACGAATTTTTGTTCACAAAAATTGAAGAGGAGTATATTGGCAACATTTGGTTTCAACAGGACGGCGTAACGTGCCACACAGCCGAAGCTACACTCGATGTTTTGCGCTCTGTTTTTCAAGATCGCATTATCAGCCGCAGAGCTGATGTCGTTTGGCCACCTCGTAGCTGCGATTTGACACCGTTGGACTATTATTTGTGGGGTGCCCTCAAAGATAAGTGTTACGCCGATAAGCCAGAGACAATTGACGCTTTAAAGAACAGTTTTCGTGAAGCCATTGGTGAAATGCAGCTGCACACAATCGATAATGTGCTTAAAAATTGGACCGATCGTGTAGGCTACTGCATGGCCAGCCGAGGCAGCCATTTGAATGAAATTATTTTCCATTATTAACCGGAAGGATTTAACTTTTAAATAAAAAAAGAAATTTGAGAAAATATTCAGCAGTTTTTTTTTTCATAGCATTTTCAAAAAAAAAGTTATTTGGCGGACCCTTTACTAGTAAATTTGATGGGTTGCTCTGACAAGGTGTTTGGGGTGGTCTGGGTGGTTGGAATGGTGTGGCGCGGGTAATGCACACCATAAACAATTGAACTCAATCATAAATTTAGTTAAACCATGATGAAATCAACACGTTTGTGGCCTTGTCAAATGATCAGTTCAATGGTTGACAAGTTGGATGAGGTTTTGCATGCTGCACTTCAAAATCGCATGGACATTTTCAGTTTATCTTTTTGGTGATTAGCATTATATTGGTATGTTGCTACCTTTTCTTTGGTTTACATAGATAATGTTTCTTCGGAATATAGTTTTATGCTTAATGAGTCGTTGCTTGTATTCCACGGCACGTGTACTTCCGCAGGTTTTTTTTCCTTTATCAATTTGGACGCTTCTAAACTACCTACAATTTTAAATGACATCTGAGTTGCATTTGTCCAAGCATGTTAAATGATTTTTAGATCATAGATCGGTTGTACCTTGTCGTTTAGTCCGCTTAGAACATTGACCGAATTCCAACTCAATTGAATCAGTGCTCTTCATAATTTCAATCATGTACTTTGGAGTTACGTCCAATTTATTGAAACCTGCTAAAAACAATGATCAGTATTTAGTATAAAGATATCATTCAAATGGACATGATCACGAAGTTGTTACAATCACATTTAAACAAAAATAGTACGGCGATTTATAAAATTTCAAAAGAAATAAGCTTTACTCACAAAATAACGAATAATTCCGAATTATTCCGAAAGAAGGAAAAAAGGTTTTTCGGACTTATAAACTGATGAACTCCTGATAAACATTAACAAATCTTCAATATTTCAAGTTTTCAAAACCTTTGTTCGCGAAAACACAGTAAAAAAGCATCGTACAATATTATAATATTTTTATTTATGTTACGCAAACCTTCAGACATAGATTTCGTTTCGATTATTTATTTGTTTAAAATAAAATTGATATTTTGGCCATGTTTGGTGATCACTGTGCGACTTGAGCTCAGGCTTCTCGAGTCTATGCTTAGTCGGTGGGAATCTGTCATAAGATACCACCGAACTATTGGTGGTACAGAAGCCAACACGTTACCATTTGTGTCTCTGAGTCTATTAACTATAAAATATTTTTTAATACGAACATGACAATTCTGTATTAATTGCGATTAAGGCCTAAAACTTATTTTAAGCGTTGTCAAGATATAAGTTGACGTATTGAATTCGATCTCGTTAAGATGACACTCACTCGTCCACATTTACCGACGTTCTATATTGTTCCTGAGCTCCTCTTAATTGTGGTCGAATTATGTCACAAAATAGTCTTTGAACATGCCACGAATGCCGCTTACTTTGACCGTGAACATCGCTATAATTTTCATCGACGAAAATATACGGTCCAACGTCACCTCAGACATGAAATTAACACAACGCGGTTGCTTTTTGTTGGTTAGTTAGTTTATTTTTAAAGAGAATTAATTATTCTTTGGTGAACAAAATTTATAATTTTAAAATATCAACGACAGCCAAACTTGGCATGTCCGAGGACTCTCATCCGCATTGGTAACTATATGGAAAAGTTGTAGAACTCAAAAAGACCTATTCGCCGTCCGCTGACAAAAAATCGTAATTTTGCAGCAAAAAGCTAAATTGATTCCACAAGAATTTAAGAATTCAAATTATTAATTCACCAATATTTGCAATGGAACCTTCAGAATGAAGACTAGACACTGACGAAATTGATTGATCTGGAGAGCATGCAAAATATTGGATGATTGGTTGGAAAATTAAATTTAAGAGTAGAAACAGTGCGAGGAATCCTTTGGGGGCTGGTGAGGATGGGATACATATTTTTCTTACCATATTACCAATTACGAATGATAAAACAGCACTCAAATTACCGAGAGTAAAAAAAAATTTACCACATTGTATTCGTTTTCTGAAAACGGACAAGTAGTTTCGAAAATGATCTCCTAATACAAACCTTACTTCTTTATAATATGAAGGAGATTATTTTCCACAATATTATTTAATACAATAAGTAAAATGTCTGTAAATTACTGACATGCATTATAAATTTCGAAGATTTATTTCAAACACATTTTTTAGTCAAAAAAACTACGGGCTTTTCAAGAACTTATTGGTCACAACGAAAGACCCTTTTATTGAAATGTGATAGTTCATAATTTATGTTCAATCCAAAAGTTCTTTGCTAATATTTTTTAAACAATTTTTTTGGAATCGGATCGGATTTTAACCTCAATCATTTCTATCATTTCTCATGAAAAAATAATGTTCAATGTACAAAATTAACAAATTTACAATTCACAAGAAAAGTCTTCATTTTCCTTTTGTTCGTTCCACTTTAATATTGCTAGAAAGTTGGTAAAACATTTGGAATCCCCTAAAAACAATGAAATTTCGAACTGCTTTTGACATTACAAAATTTATTTGAATATCTGCAGCGTTTCGTAATGATCATGGTTGGGTTTCAGACACTAGGTTTTTTTTATTTTTGACAAGTGTGCTTCTACTTTTCTCTAAAAATACCAGAACGTTGAGGCAAGTCTTTGTGTTTTTTATGAATATTCGTTCATAAAAAGTATGGTAAAGCTTAACTTTGATATAATAAAAATTTATCAGCGTAAGTATCGAGACTTTATTATGTATTCGCCTCTGTTGGTGCCTAAGAGTCTCTTGAAGCACTTGGGTGTTGGTAAAAATTAGGTCTTTTGTCTCTTTTTTTTGTTTAATGAAATCAAAAAAATTTCCTTAAACTTTTGAAGAACCCAATAAAAGATGTTACCGCGCTTCAAATGATCAAGAAACTTCTTAGATCTTGAAAAGTTGTAGTTTAAACCGCAATTTGGACTTAGACATTTTAATTCCTGAATTGACTTGAAGCCACGAATATTTTCGGTACCTTGGCCTTTTTCTTAGAAGAGCGTCAGAAACATCCTGTCCAGCTCCTTTTTTCTCATTCAGTCTTTGGTTTTCCCGAAACCATGGACATTCAACTTTTTTAAAGAAGGCTTCCATTCTTGTTAACCAAGCAGGAAATGGACGGAGTTCCTAAAGAAATCTTCTCATCCAGTCTTGAATTACTTCCTAAATAACGTTATTTTTATGTCAATTTTAACACAAAATTTATTGAAACAGCGCTGCAACTATTTAACAAAAATAAAACAGACAAAAAAAAAGTCACAGTCACAGCCGAGCTCCGTTTAAATGATACTGCTCACAATACCACTCCTCACCATCTCTAGACAAAAGGAATCCAACTTCAACACCAAAAACAACTACAAGTGGGCACAAAGATCTGGCGCAGCTCACTGCATTCGCATCTGGCGTTCATTCCACCAAAGCCAAGACCGTTGATGCTTAATTGAACACCAGATGAATTCCCTTCAGGCGACAAACCTGATGTATTGGCAAACCCAGAGACAGGTTTTCATTTTTCTTATTTAATTCATCCACTTTCCTTCGCGCTTTTCCTCATCCTGCTTGCACGAGGTTTTCCCTCACATTCCTCGGCGCGTGTTACATTTTACCAGATTTATTCGTTCAGAACATTTACGTTCGGTCGCATTAAGTCGCTGTGTAGTCTCGAATGGAACAACTTGGTCTTGGACTTTGCCGTACTGACTCCAGCATTGAGCCTAGAATACGTATTAACCCGGCTTAGCAAAAAAAAACATACACATTCACACAGAAGATGCCAAATGCGATAAATTATTTCCGAACAGGTGTTTCGTGCGACAACATCTCGGAAAAGACCGGAAAAAATGTGTTTTTTTTTTTGTTTGGTTTTTGTAGCTGTTCAGCCCTCGCCATTGAGTAGGTTCGACAACATCCAAGGCGGATCGGGAACCAAAGTGCGCGCCGGACATTTGCACACATGGAACACCACTACGCTGGCTAGGTATGCTCTGAAGGATGGATAGGGGGAAACCAAGTATGCAACAAGCTGTGGAGGCTTGAGGCAGGCAGTGTGCCGCCATAATGATCATAAAAAAAAGCAGGGAAAGAGTAAAGTATCTGTAATGCAAGCATACTTCCATTTGTGAAACACAATCGGAATCGATTAAATGAAGTGGAACAGAGTATGGCATACCCTATTGCGAAGAGATAGGCTGATGGGCTTGGCATAAATGAAAAGCTTAAGAGACGTAGACGGCTTTGAGTGCTAGGGACATTAAAGCCTAGTCTCTTAATAAGATGGAATTCAATGTGTTTAACAATTGCATTTCTTTTCTTTTCATCTGCTACGAAGTCTAGACTCGCTCCAGAACGTATCTTTCCAACACGGCAAGTCTGTATTAATTATACTACTGTGTCCAAAAAATAAGGTGACATATGAATTTAAACTGCGGGCATCAAAGGATTTGGAAATTTTTCTTTCTTTTTAGGTTGGTAGTACTGTCAGTGACATCTATGTGAAATTTCATGTCAAAATATATTCATAGTGTTTGAGATACGCGTCGTTTTGTGAGCTGCTAAAAGTGAGTTTTTCGTTTTTTGCGATGTCGAAATTTATTGAGCAAAGAATTTGCATTAAATTTTGTTTGCGGAATGAATTTTCTGCTGCGGATACGTTGAGGATGGTGCAGAAAGCCTTTGATGATGAGGCTATGTCTAAAAAAAATGTTTACAAGTGGTATAGTGATTTCCAAGCCGGCCGTGAACGTGTCGAAGACGAAGAGCGTTCTGGGCGACCATCAACCTCAACCGATGAAGCTCACGTCCAACAAATCAAAGATTTGGTGTTGAAAAACCATCGATTAACGATTAGAGAGCTTGCTGATGAAGTTGGCTTATCGAAAGGCCCAGTCAATACCATTTTGAAGAATGCTTTGGGCCTCAAGCGGGTCAAATCTCGACTGGTACCGAAAACATTGAATTTTTTGGAAAAAAGGCGTCGCGTTGAAGTGTGTGAAACAATGCTTTCCGACTACCAGGATGTCATGACCCGCATTATAACTGGTGATGAGACTTGGATCTATGCTTACGACCCCGAAACAACTGATCAATCGAGCGAATATCGTGCCAAAGGAGAGCCGAGACCAAAAAAAAACCGCGCCAAAGTCGCTCAAAAATCAAGGTCATGTTGACTGTTTTCTTCGATTATCGTGGTGTTGTGCTTTTTGAATTCCTTCCAACCGGCCAAACAGTCAACAAGGAATATTATTTGAACGTTATGCGTCGTTTGCGTAACGCTATCTGCCTAAAAAGGCCGGAATTGTGGAAAGACAATTCTTGGTTTTTACACCACGATAATGCACCATCCCATACCGCACTCGTAATTCGTGATCATTTCGCCAAAAACTCAACCCATATCGTTCCGCAACCACCGTATTCACCTGATCTGGCGCCGTGCGACTTCTGGCTGTTCAACAAGCTCAAAAGACCGCTCCGGGGACACAGTTTTGATACGATTGAGGAGATTCAAGCCGCAGCGAAGACGGAACTGAAGGCCATCCCGGAAAGTGACTACAACCAGTGTTTCAAAGATTGGAAAATCCGTTGGCATAAGTGCATTGCATCGAGAGGGGATTACTTTGAAGGGGATGAAATTTATTTGGAAGAATAAATAATGAATTTTCAAAATAAATACAATGTCACCTTATTTTTTGGACACAGTAGTATGTCCAGTTGCTAAAGTGTTTCTAAAATACTCGGGGTTAGGATAAAACATGCCTGATATGAGTTCGTTCTCAGTAACATTCGCTGATCGCGCGAAGTGATTTCTTATTAGCCTTAGGATGAAATTGTCTATCCTCGGTATGTCGGCTGTGTCTAGAAGGACCTTATTTGAAACATAATGCTTGTAATCTGTATGCGCGCTCCTGTGTAACTTAGTGCAAGCTCGAAGTCATTTTCTTTCGAATATTCGATATTTTTCCATGTATGCATTTTTTGAATCCACACCGATTCCGCGGTATAATCTCCTTTTTTTCGCATTCGTATAAGATTGCCATGCTAATAACTACTTCGAAAACCTTCCCAATGTTAGGCAGGAGATTTATTGGCCTATAATTCGAGGGATCTGAAGGATCCTTCTTTTTTTACTATTGGATATACCTTCGAGATTTTCCAGCTTACAGCTTGGGGAGTAGCAGTTGTTAAGTAAGTTACTAAAAATTACGCAGTATTGCCTTATGATTTCGATAGGAATATGCTTAAGTACAATGTTTGGAATCCCATCTAAATCGGAAGTCTTTTTGTTATTCAGAGATCTGAATATGAAAGTCAGTTTGTCGAGTGTTGTGAAATAGTTATTTGTTTGGTCAGTAGTAAGTTCGTCAGCTTTCATTTCCTCAGAATAAGGGTATCTGTATCTGACGACGGCTTACTTTAGCCCTTTTATGATCTAGCTTCAGTGACTTAACTGTAGCCTCTGTACCTAGCCAAGGAAAAGGTAGAAAGAGGAAAATTTTACAATAAGGTTCGGATTTTTTTTTCGAAATCCATTGCACTGGTGATCGAGCAGTCCCGGGTTCAAATTTGGCTATTTTTCACGGCCTACCTTATCGTGAGTTATTGAACGACGCAGAATTATTATTACTACCATGAGAAAAAGAGACTCGTACTAATAAATGGTGCAGCTTGTTTGTGGTACTCAAGCGAAACGTCGCTCTAAGGATTTGTTTTCTGAACTCATTTTAAACCTAAGATTAATTTTCAAGGAAGTAGCCAAGCTGTAGCAAAGTCTTCATTTGACTTACTACAAGTTCAGCCCGGTATTTGGAACATTTTCTACCCAAAAGACCACTTCGCATTCATGCCTATCGTGAATTCTGATGGCGAAAAAAGTTCATCGAAAAATATTGTTCCCGCAAAAGGAAATCGCGGAATTTGTAGAACCAGAATGAGAGTGAGGATAATAGAAGTTTCCGTTGTTCATAAATGCGATCAATAGAGCGGTATGTTTTTTTAAAAATTAGCCTCCATTTGAACCAGTAGAGCATTTTGTTGATGACTTATTATTTTCCTTCTTTGATCCTTCCAAGGTTTGAAGATCAATATCTAGAGAACATGAAGGTAGTCCAAAATATTTTGAACTTTTGGAAACCTTCAATAGAATCACTCATTATATTTACATGTTTTTACAATGCTTTCCTATAGATGGGAAAATTGGAACGCTTTCGGCGGTCACCAAAGTCGTTTCTATTTTGTTTTTTTTTGTTCTCGGCTAATTGCCCAGAATAAGTTTCAGGGAATAAAAGTTAACAAAAATAGCTTCAATACAATATTGAAATTTACTTTTTTCCACATAAATTTGGTCTCTAGTGGAGGACCGACACTGTTCCGCTCCTTTTCAACGAACTTCGCAAATATACTCGAATCCTCTTTGGTTTTTCTTGTGAATCCAGTGGCGATGTTTGAATGCCTTTCCCTGAAGTCAACAAGGACTTCTTATTGTTTTTTTTATAAGATGCATTTTACCTAAAATTTAATAATCGTAGCAATATTTTAAAATCAAAACAAGGAAACTCTTAGATTTTAGTTTCTACACCAAAGTTACCCAGCAAAATGATCGAGAAATAAGTCGGGTGAAAATTCACATATACCAGGGTGGTCCGAAAAGTTTCCGATCTCAACGCGAAGATAGCAGAACTCGTCAACAAAATTTAGTGCGTGAAGCTGTTCATCTTTCGACAGTTACTCTCCAAAGTTTCAGCCATTTTGGATGTGCAGTTTTTAGTTGACAGTGTTTTGAGTTTGAGTCGATGTGAGAGTTTTTGTGAAAATGGAAAAAAATTGAGTTTCGAGCTGTCGTTCAATTTTTATTTTCGAAAAGCAATACGCCTACGCAAATCAAAGATGAGTTAAACTCTGTGTATGGGTAAATATTGGACATTTGAATTTTAACGTGGCCATAAGAGCTCGGGACACGATGAACGTTCGGGACGTCCAAAAACTGCAAAAACGTAATCAAAATTGAGGCATGAGAAAGCTGTCCGCGAGTTGGGTTCCGATTTTGCTCACGTTGGACCAAAAACATGTTCGAATGAACATTTCCAATGCTCTAGCGCAATTTAGGCGTAATAAATCCGAGTTTTGGCGACGACTAATTACTGTAGATGAAACTTGGATACACTATTATAGGTCCGAAATAAAAATACGGTCAAAACAGTGAAAGGAGGAATCGTCTCCAAAATAAAACGAAAACTGTTTTTTCGGCTGGAAAAGTGAAAGTGTCTATTTTTTTGGGATAGTCACAGAGTTATCTTAATTGATTATTTTCAAAAAGGAAAAACCATCACAGGAGCATTCTAAGCATCATTACTTCACAAGCTGAAGGCAGAAATTGCGAAAAAAAACGGCCGCATTTGCAGAAAAAGATAGGCTACAGAGATGGGAGCATCGCCCGGAGAAGTGTCTAAAATTACAACGAGGTAGGTAGGTAAAAGTGGTGGTTCAGAAACCTAAATAGCACTATGTGCCGTTTTAATGCCACAGCTCTGTTACTTTATTTATGATGGGTATTTGAGAAATCGAAGGACATTAGTTGCTTAATGTTCTTAGCAGAAATCTCATCAATTGAAACGAAGAAGGGTCTACCCAGCGCTCACTGTCTGGCTCTAGCAAGCGCCGAACTGTTTGCTGCTTCAAGGAAGTATAAGGATATAATAGCCTTAACTGCATGTAGTGAGACGAAAACATCCTCTTCAGGCGAGCGCTGAAGGGCAAATCCCTGCCTAGCAAGTTCATCGGCCATCTCATTACCTGGGATGTCGCTATGACCGGGAATTCATATAAGGGAAGTGAGCTGACCTTCTAACAACGCTATTTCAGCTCGGCATTCCTCTACTTATTTTAAATGTGAAGTATAGGAGGCAATAGCTTTGAAAGCTGCTTGGCTATCAATGCACATGGCTACCTTCTGACTTGGCAGGATATTTGGATGTATTTTGATTTGACGACATGCTTCCCGGGTTGCAAAAAGTTTCGCTTGGAAAACGCTTGAATAGTCGGGCAGTCTATAGGCTTTACTGATGTTCAGGGATTCTGAGAACACACCCGCTTCCACTACGCCGCCCATCTTAGAGCCGTCAGTGTAGATTGTCCAGTTAAAATCCTTGCATATCTGCCACTATTCCATTCCGCTCTTTCTGGAATTAGAATGTCAAAGTTATTTGATGGATAAATTCTAGGGACCCTATTGTCCGTTGGTGGTGATACCAAATCTCTTGGTATAAGATCAAGCATAGTGCTGTGACCATAAAATTTTGAGGTAAAGCATCTAGACTCCCTGAGCCTGATGGCGCTGTGTACTGTTTTTAATGTCCAGGTCCAGAGGTAGGAGATGCAGCATTACCGTCAGACCATCTGATGGAGTTGATCGCAGAGCGCCTGTGGTACCTATGCATGCTGTACTCTGTACATTGTTTAGTTTAATTACGTTGCATTTTTTCCTAAGGCCCGGCCACCATACTAGTGATCCGTATGTTAGAATCGGGCGAACCACCGCCGTGTACATCGTTAGGATCAACTGTGATTGGAGACCCCATTTTTTACCAAAGGTTCTACTGCAGGCGTAAAAAGCTATGCACGCCTTCTTAACTCGCTGAACTCATTTACAAGGAGACTATGTAGAAAAAATTAAACCAAGTGTCTTTTATCATAATTGCACATTACTTGGAAAAGGGAACCATTCAAGGCTCTTTTTATGCAGATGAAACCAAAAGGTTGCTGGAAACTATCAAGGAAAAGAGAAGAAGCAAACTCCGAGCTAGAGTGTATTGATATACATATACTATACATAACCTGATTCATTTATCAGCTTTATTTTTTAAGAACACATCTTGCGTGGTAAAAACTCAAAGTTTATTTCACTGATTATCCTGCCCTCCAATACAAAAACACTGATTGTCCAGCCATTCAATATGAAAGTGTTTTCTGACATGAAACGTTCTTTTCTTTTTATATTTTTCCATCCGACATCACCTTAATAAAGCTTGGGTTTCAATTAAATCCTAAACTTTTCCCCAGGAGCATGCCGAAATGTTTGTTGATGGAGATAGAGCTTTTGAGACTTTTGCATGCCGACATTTTCCAAACCTGCTCACATGATTCAACCCTTAAAAAGAGATGACTTTTGCCGAAGAAAGCTACAGTGAGCTGCTTGGCAAAGACTCGGAACTGAACCCTAGCTGCACGATGTATTGTCTGCAGAAATTGCTGGGCTTTGACTTACATTTTTATTCCGACAACGAACGGCTACAAACGACTGGTTCGGCATGTATCTATTTGATGGCAAAATAAAATAAGCCCGACTACGGACTAAGGATGCAGCAAACCCGACTCGAAGGCCTCCACCATTCTTTTTGTCACAAGAACTGCAATAAACCTCCTTCACCCTAAACTTGCCTTACCATAAAAGGAGAAAATTTAAAA
The DNA here is from genome assembly GCA_963555765.1 of Orthonevra nobilis. Taxonomy (NCBI): domain Eukaryota; kingdom Metazoa; phylum Arthropoda; class Insecta; order Diptera; family Syrphidae; genus Orthonevra; species Orthonevra nobilis. The sequence continues at coordinate 34,367,860 of OY743226.1, read as the reverse complement.
CCATTGCCGAGGACATAGAATGTTCCAGCAACATATCTAACAACAACAACAACCAAAATACGTCGCGCACTCAGCATTGAATGAGATCTGGATCTCAGTGGAGCAACCCAGACTAAGATGTCTTCCGTAAGTCAAAGCCTTCTAGAAGCAAACAAGAACTTGCCTCCGCTGCATGTCCATCTTGAGCCCGAGACCGTGCCCGTGAATGAGCACCGATAACTGCGATTATTATTACCTCTGCTCTAGAGTATCATTTAAATAAGTCTTCGAGTCTTAAAGCGGCACCAACCAACAATCTTACCGGTTATATTAACAAGTGTGGATGTTACCCAAAGCCAGGGCAACCAACCGACGACCGACGACGAGACCGCGACGTGGAGAACCACTCGAAAATAAAACGAGAAAAATGGTGAACGACAAAATTAATAAATAAATATAGTCAAGGGAAAGCGTGTTTTGCATTTTTTATGTATTTATTCATGTATCCGTTTCGTCTGGCTCCGCTCTGGGTTTTGTAATAGATACAAGATACAACAGCAACAACAACAACAACACAAAGCTCTCTTGAGCCGATATAAATTGTGAAATACTCGTTGGTTTCGGGCTTTGTGATCAACTGAAAGTGGCTGACATGGACTACTGGTGTCAAGCGTGGCAGCAAGTAAGACGAAGCGGTCCAAAAGAGTAATAAGGTCATCACGTATCAGACGGCCAGCCAGCCAGAGGCCCCTTAATTGACTGGACAGTCCAAAAATGCTGCCATCTAATAGCTATACTATGACATTCGTATTGACAGTCGAGCCCAATTGCGGTAATTAAATAATGAGACGGATTTGTTACCAAATAGGAATCGAGTGTGAAGGGGCGCCTGCAGCATAAAATCCCAGTGTGTAATACGGGAGGCACGAATGGAATGTTTGAATGGGAAAAGAACGTGGATCCGATTAATTCTGGGCAAGGTGAAACGAATTCTTTCTCTGCGATGTTTTCATAAAGAATTATGAAGATGAAGCGTGGAGAAGCCATTTACAAGGTGGTCTTTTATAAGAGCTTTACGATAAGTACATTGATCTTTTGAGTTGAGTCTTTACAAAGGGCGAAGAAAATTGAAGTTGTTTTTTTTTTATGGTAGGTACTATGACAGAGCATGCGGGTCGCATTAGAAATTTTCAATCGTTGGAGAATGCGCGCCTCTTGAAAATGATCTCCTCTGGGTTTGAAACTTTAACTGCAGTAAAGGTTTGAATGTCACCTAATTCGCTGTGCGCTTAGTCGTTTTATTATAAATCCTGGATGAATGGTTCATTCCACGTCTTCTGACTTTAAAATCCAGCCAGAATGTAGATTTCGAAAAATGTGTTTTAAAAACCAAGGCTATAGTCCAAAAAAATTGACTAAATAGCTTCAATCTTTTCGGCAATTCACTGTTTTTCTCTTTTTGCAATTTTTCAATAAAAGGAACACTTTTTCGTTTTTAAAAGTTTCATTAAAAAAATGCTTTATGAAATCCAAGGCTTTAGTCTACAAAATTCGGCAAAATAGCTTAGGTTTTGAATTCCAATATTTTTGACATTTTTTGAATTCATTTTCTGAATATGCACTAAGCTTTCGATATTCATAAATTTTAGGAACTAGTTTCGATGTTGAAAGTTTCATGAAAAATGTGATTTTTGAAATCCTTTTTTCGAATTTCAACAATTTTGTACATTTTACTGTTTTGCTGGTTAAAATTTGTGAATATGTGACTTGAAAGAAGCGAATTTTCTAATAACCAGCAATTTGACCCAAAGAAGGTGATAATTCTTAAGTCTTGGGTCTGAATGGAAATCATTTCTCGAGATCAGCAAATGTTACTTTGGATGCACTCGTTTCGGTCTTGTTTTATCCTAACACCGGGTTTTTTTTTTGAAAATTCCTTGGCCGCACATGTGTACTTTTCAGCTCAGAATCAGAATCACTGATGGAACTGCTGACTGGATACACGTTACTAAAATAAATAAATAAAACTTTTCTCTCTGAATTTAAAATCAGTCGAATGTTTGATCACTGATCCCTTGAAAAAATGATCATGTTTTTTTAATAAACAAAAAAAATAATGGTACTCATTCTAAAGCATTGCGAAAAAGATACAGGTAAACTTAGTGCATTCAAACCTTTATCATTACTACGATTCTTAAGATTCAGCTTGCTTTCCTGAAACGGACTTAAGCTGTATTTATACCCCTTTAACGAGTTGTAACTACGTAATTGCAGATTTCACTCATAGATGGCTTTAGTTGAATTTTAAGGTTTGCTGACGTAATCGGAATGTCATACACATTTTGTTATTTGATAGTTGGTACTTCAACTGTCAATCAGTAAAAGAAATTTTTTGATGGGTTGTTTAGTTTTTGTTTGGCTTCTGTTGAAAAATGAAAAATCAAAACGAACTTTAACGTCATATTTGGCTTTTTTATTTACGGAAAGGAAGAAACGCATCGCAAGCATGTGATGTTTAAGGTGACGAAGCTTTAAAAGAACGGCAGTGTCAAAATTGCTTTGCCAAATTTCGTTCTGGTGATTTTTCACTCAAATATGAAAAACGCTCTGGTCGTCCAGTTGAAGTCAATGACAACGAAATCAAAGTAATAATCGATTCGGATCATCACAGTACAATACGTGATTTGAAGTCCCTTAAAACAACTTTGCTCTGTACGAAAACTCGATACATGGGTTCCTCATGAACTAAAAGAAAATCATTTAACACAACGCATGAGATTTGTTAAAGAAACGTAATGATAATAATCTATTGTAAAACGTTTGATAACTGGTGATGAAAAAAAGGTTGTTTACAATAATGTGAATCGGAAAAGATCCTGGAGCAAGCTAGGTGAACCAGCTCAAACAACAGCTGTCTACATTGAACAACTAACAAAATTGAACAATGCAGTTGAAGAAAAGCGGCCCGAATTGACAAATCGAAAAGGTGTTGTATTCCATCATGACAATGCAAGACCACACACATCTTTGGCCACTCGGCAAAAATTATTGTAGCTTGGTTGGTAGTCCTGACCTTGCATCATCTGATTACTTTTTATTTTAATCTTTGCAAAACTCCTTGAATGGTAAAAATTTCAATAAAAACGATGATTTCAAATCGTACCTGGCTCAGTTTTTTGCTGATAAAAACCAGAAGTTTTAGGAACGTGGCGTTAGATGGCAAATGGTCATTGCTCAAAATGGGAAATGCATTGCAGAATAAAGTTATTTCGTTGCCAGGGCGAGTCAATTATAACCAAGACGTCGCAATTAGCTCAGCGGAGACCCTTAGGTTTAGTAGGGCGGTATCAGACCGCGACAGAGCGGATGTCGAAAGGCAATACCGAAACTATTGGTGGCTAAACGGCGAGTAAAACTCAGTCTATTTGTAGTATTCAACTTGAGTGCCCTTAAGGCAAATTGGAAAGCAAGTCCTGTTAGCCTTTGGCTGGCTTACATATGTTTATGGTAGTGTTAGTAGTTTTAATGTTGCTTTAAGTAAGGTTAAGATTTTAAAATTAGTTTGTAGTTTAGTATCTAGATCTTGTTTTAAAAAACATAAAAAAAACGTCCATTCACTGAGTTTTTGTTTATAATTAATAATTTTTCTGATATTTAGTTGTTTAAATTCAAAATTAAAATTAGTATTAAGTCGAAAGGCATATCTTTAACTTGTTAGGTTTAGCTAAGAGCGCCCGAAGAGGGCCGGTAAGTTAGTTTATACATGCATAGTTAAGTTAATTAAGCTAGCTTTAAGCGTTTTTGACTAGCAAGTAAGAAAAATTAATGAATAAAATAAAAATGCTTTGAAAAAAAAACTTATTTCGTTCCATGAAATAATTGTCTTTTATTTTTTAAAAAAAATCCGCAATTACTTAGTTGCCAACCGCATATTTAGCTTTAAATTATATCTTTTTCATATGTTAAATAGGGTACAATATAAAAACTTAACTAAACTCAATCTTTACCCTCATAGTGTTGACTCATCGCTGCAAAAAAATGCCCGTCAGTCTACTTAGACCCCTATATGATGTGCTCATCGAATATTTATGTTCAAATTTCACTTGTCCACAACTTGAAGTTTTAAATTCATTGCAGATATACTGATTAAATCTTTTATAAGTTTAAAAAAAAAAAAACATAACTTACAACTTTTCTGTATTTTAAATTTGCTCTTATTTCAGGCATGCTCGAATCGTGCTCAAACGAAGGTGAAGACGTGTCCATCTCATACAAAATACCAAATTCCAATTGCTTCAAATGTACCTGCAAGGTAAGTTGAATTAATCAAATGCCAATTCAATTTATTCGCTCTACTCATCGGGGCACACATTCCATTCGTAATCGCGCCGCGCGCGCTACCGCTCCACGATTAAATGTAAACGCGAATCAATCCGATCACAAAAAAAAGAAATAAAGAAAAAAAAAATTAAGCGCGTATCTAACACGCATTGGGCTTAGAAGCAACTATTAGATTTGTGCCCATTCGCTTCTGTATGCGTTTGCCGATAGCCGTCAAGTTCAAGTTTATTGCACATGTGGTGATGAATTAATAATATTATTTTTTTTTTATTATTTTAATTTTTTTTTTTTTTTTGTATTTTGTGTCACTTTCTGCGCCACGTCTTTCTATGTCTAACTTTTATATTGGAACTGCTCTTCACATTTCTGGGGAATACCAAAAGTTGTATAACTGCTCGTTAAGTGGCACTTTCACGTCATTTTGATGTCACTGTTGTTTTTGTGTTTTTTTGAATTGTTTTTTGTACAAAAAAGAAAAAAAATAGAGTTGACAATAATAATTTTGACTGGAATGTAAATGTTGAATAGATGGATGGAAATATTTCCGTTTGTCGAAATGGTTTTCGAAGTCGAAACGGTGAGATCAGGGTTTTAAGTAGCACTGATTGATAGTGACACAAAAGATTTTTGAGTATAAGCTTATAGCATATGCTGTTGAATGCAATTTTTTGTCCTCGATCTTAATAAAAACTTTAGAATTTAGAATTGCAGTGTCGCAAGAGAATTCAATAAAATTAAAACTCATTTTTCAAAAATCAATCAATCATTTTAGTATATTTACTGCTGCATTTTTTAACTTAAAAAAGTTAGTCTTATAGCCATTAAAAGCATTTTTCATAGAAAAGAGTGCATTCATTGCTTCCATTGAAACTCGTTCTTTTTAATGTCACAGTTTGCATTTATTCAACTACTTCTGCGCGCAAAAGCTTTATGATTAAACGCTATCATTCTAGGCTTCTAAGCACACCTGCTTCAGTTTCTAACGACTTGAAATACCGAAAGTGGTTGAGGAAATGTTTTCCTCTTCATTTACTTCACTGCAGCAAAATGTTACAAATTAACTCTTATAAGCAAAAATCAATAAATAAAAAAAATTTAAAAAGAGTGCAAAAGCATTCTTACATTCTTAGATGTTTGAATTTAAATGAATTGTGAAAAATCGAATGAACAATTTTCCATGTATTGTAAAAGTGAATGGCGACACAACTTATACCATAAACCTTTAAAGCATGATTTATAAATTTTATTTGCATGGGGCTCTTCAGCATTGTCGCAGTCTAATCTTATTTTTGAAGAGTTTTAAGGCACCATTTCGGATGGTTCTTTGCAGCATAAGAGTTGAAATAATCTATCAAAACAATATCAACAAAAAACATTACATGTAATAAGTAATAGTTCAGGACACAAAACATTCAAGCCGGGTTCAGGAATATCAATACCTCGGCTATCTCCGTCAAAGAACAAATTGCCGGTTCAAATTTTTGCCATCTTTTCGAGCAATTACTGCTCGATATCAATTGATGCTAATGGGCCTATTTTAAATTTGCCTTCTTTCAGTTATTGTTTTTTTTAATAATTCCTTTTCCTGCCTTTCAATTGTAGCAACTTTTAAGTCCTGCGTCGAATTCTGTTGAAAGATTTTAAATTTTATAAAATTTCCAAATTCGGTTCAATCACTGGACAAGTTGACTAATCATTACTGAGTAGGTGGACTTCTTGCGCCACTCCAGAATAAAACAATCTGCTGCCAGAAATTAAACACAAGCCCATATCGGTAAAGATGGTCAGCAAATAAGCTTATAGCTTTCCATAGGAAGAGATACGAGCTGCAAAAGATGCTTCGATTTTCGACTCCTGTGAAGAGGTCTTTTGAAGTCTCGAATTGCATTCTCAAGCTAAGAGCTTAATTTCTTCTACAAGCTTAATGTGGGGTACGTGATGAAGTTGCTATTTTTTTTACTTTCCGCTTTTTACAAATCGTTTCCAGTGGATATAAAGACTCATAGGTTCTTTGATGAGGAAAGGGGACCATTTCCTGACAAGTAATATTTATTTGTCCTCGAGGTTTACCTCTAAAATATCAATCACATGTCGATGTTTTTTTATTTTAAAAATATTTAAGGTTTTTCTTTTTGAATACCTTTTGCGTCCCATATTCGGTTCCTTAACGACCCGTTCTTAATCTTTTCCTGTATTTATTTGGCGAAAAAAATCACATTATAAAGCAGCCCTCCAATATTGCAATACAGTTTTTAACTTCAATCAGATGATATGAAGTATCCGATGTAATCATTCATTATTGCAGTGATTGGTTCATGCATACCATAATTATTTCTCCAAAACCGAGGTGATAAAAAGTTTCAGGTAATGCACATTCCTAGAAATGTGTGTTAAATGTCTAGTCTAGATTATAATACTCCGGAATGGCTTACACAAGAGAGCAGTAATGATATACAATATTTTAACATAAGGATCTGGGAATTCAAATGAGAGTCGAATTATAAATCCGAATCTTCTCTCTGCTTTGTTGAGAATGCAGTCTATGGGTGCATTAAAGATCTATTTAGTGGCAAAAATAACGCCAATAACACTTTTGGAACAAACTCTATAGTTCCTTTAGTTTATACGATCTTTGGTCTTATAACTTTATTTTTTTTTGTTTTACTATTAAAAAGCATAAAATTAGTTTTTTGAAAATGCTTGCATCATCCGCTTAGAGCAACATTTTCAAACTGAACAACAACTTCGCATAAGTCGTTCAAAAATAGGATAAAAAGCAAAGGTCCAAGGTGACTTCCTTGCGCCACTCCAGAATAAACTTTTTTTTTATCCTGATCTGGCATCTCTAAAGTTACTACTTGACTCCTGTTTGATAATTCACTTTCAAGCCAACGAATCAACCAGGTAAGAAGGTCAAGTTTGGATTATTTGGAAAGTCGAATACGATGAATGACTTTATTTAAGGCTGTACTTCAGTTTGCAATAGTTCATAATTTTGAATCATAATATGGTTCGTAAACTATGTTTGTTTTCGTGGAAATAATTTTGCCAAATCCATGCTGTTGAGGAGAAACTAATGAAGATATAGAAAATTCGATACGATTGCCACGACAATTACAATTTTCGGATTTTTTGCCAGATTTAAAAAATTTAGAAAAAAATTTGATCCTTTAACGGAAACCCTTTGAGTCACAGTGGTACTGCCAGAGCACCACCTATTTAAACCGCTGTCAAAAATGTTCTACTGCATATTTTGATCTGAATTTTTGTACTCGGGAGTTTTTGGGGTCGCTAAAGATGAATCTGTTATATTGACGGAATTCAAAATGGCGGATCCAAGATGGCGGAAAAATGTGTGAAACTGAACTTATATTTAAGACTAACCAGACAAACAGATCACAAAACCAAAGTTATATTTGCAAAAATCAAATTGGCGAACAAATCATTTCGACAAACCAATCAAACTTTATTCTACTGCATATTTAAGTCTAAATATTTGTATTTGGGGCCGTTGATTACAAAACTTCTATTAGCTTTGAAAAATTCAACTTAAATACAATATGGGTTTTCGGGATCACGAATCTAAGGTTAGATTTAAAAAAATGAAAATGGCAGAAAATGGACTCTCACTCAACATTACCCAGAACTAACGACGTGGAATTTGATTGAATTTTACGAATTTAGTCCGCCATCTTTGATCCACCATTTTATAATTTGTAAATCTAACCTCAAATTTATATTTAGTACAAAAATTCAGACCAAAATATGAAATAGAATTATGTCTGTTCGGTTGGTCTAAACGATTCAATTGCACTAAATTTAGGCCGCCATCTTGAAATTTGCAAATCTAGGCTCTTATTTGTAGGAGGAAAAATATCAGCAAAGAAAAACAACAGTAGGTAGGCGACTGACTTCTTTTTTCTATCACACCATACCGAACCCCCTCGTGTGTAGCGGTCAGCGTATTTATACACAATTATTACATAAATGTTTGGAGACTTCAAGTCAATCATCTGATCGGATGACCGGCTCTATGTTAAACATAAAAACAGCATATTATGCAAGTAACAGTGCGTGGCGAAAAAATGTGTACGCATAATATTTAATCTTCTACATATTCGTGATCAGCATCCCCAAAAACCTCTGTATACCAATTTTAGTGAAATTTGATTGAAGTTCACAAATTTGGTCCGCCATCTTGGATTTGGAAATTATAAAAACCTAACCTCAAATTCGTGATCAGCGTCAAAATATGCAGTAGAAAAAAGCATGACTCAAAGGGTCAAGAAAAGAATCAATTTCATGAGAGTAAAAACTGTTTTAACTTATTGCGCATTGGTCAACCGAACCTCACAAAAGCAAAGCTTCGAAGATGTCCAGGTAGTTCAGAAGTTATTTAGACTTATAATATACTGCTTCTTTTCTGAAGGATCCACTGATATTTGAATCCTACAATCAATAGAAGAAGGCTAATATACATTCCTGGGAACTCTGATTAAGCATTCAACTCTTGTTTTTATTAACTCCGCAGTTTTTGGTGCAACGCATGTAAGGTCACTTGAAAGAGTACACAGAGCTGGCCATATACTTCTCATAAGCTCCCGTTTATGCCACTCTACTTTTTGAATGGAAATGCGATTCAGGTTATTTTGGTGTGTCTGTTCTGATGTACAGTGTTAGGTGAAGCGCTATCGCAATTGACAACCTAACCCTCAAATAAAGTCAAACGCCTGACGATTCCAAATAAAATTAATTATTTTATTACATCCATGTGTTTGGCAATAAAATTGCATGATTAACGCTTCGTATTGTGCCTTAATGACATTTAAACCTAAAAATTATTCTAGTACGACCGGTCAACCAAAAAACAACTTAAAAAATTTTATTCAGCAGTTCGTCAATATGCTGCCCTCTTGTCATTCGAATCGTAAATTTTTGAAATGATGCAGAATTTTATTTAATTGCCATGTGCCAATGGCGCTGCTGCTGCGGATGGGAGAGAACGTCATCAGCATCACGACGATCACAATTTAATCGGAGCAATTAGCATTTTTAATAATAAATTAAATAATTAAGTATAATTTGCGCTATTTGTTCGATTTTTCTACGCTTCATTCATATTTATATGCGATGCGGCGGCGACACAACGCGCCCGGTAGCTGCATAGTGAAATTGCATTTCATTGGCAAAACACCTCACCCCCGGCGGCACCTCCAAAACAATGCCAATCAAATCAGATAATACTCAATTAAAAACCGCAACAGTCTAACTCGAGGTACAAATTACAGACCGTTTATTGTATGCATGTATCTGAATGTCAACGTGTATCTGTATCTGTATCCCTTTCGAGATGCTTTTGTAAGTCAGGAAATCAAGCCAAAGTGTGGACGGCCAAGCGCAAAAGGTCAGTTTAATTTCATAATTCCGTGGAACTATGCGGTCGGTGGGCAAAGCAATGTAAATAAAATTGTATCTAAGGGTCTATTGATGGGAAGTGATATGCGGTAATTGCGATCGGTTGCATCGCATTAGAAGTAGAGTGTGTATTGCGCTGGTGCATGGCATGTTTGGCGCCAGGGGATTGTAGATTGGCGCCAAGCTTCGTATGAGAATCTGTCTCCTGACCGCACCGCAAATGATTAGATTTAGTTGAGTTTTTTTGCTTTTGTTTTCAAATGTCATAATGATTAAGTGGGGAAATGTCAGATTGTAAGTGCGTGACGAACAAACAGAAGCAGCTGATTGAATGACGCTGACTGACTAGCCATGTGTTTGTAGTGGAATAAAGTCTTAACAGAAAAATGATTATGGTGCCTTGTTAACAATCACATCATATGGTCTATAACTAGAGAGTTAAAACTCATGTACAACGAGGTCTGTTTCGAATTTATGCTAAATTGTCTTCAGCTGTACCACTGGCTTCATTAAAACAGACACTTTCCACCTCTCATTGACTTCTTGTTGCATTTTGCGCACATCTTATAATTCCATGCAGATGGATGAGCCTCGCGGAGCAATCGCTTTTTCCAGTTTAAGAACTTTTTTTTTCGAAGATAATTTGATAGTTGAGATCTCAAAAAATTATAAACATTTCAAAGTGAAATGAAAATACAAATTCAAGTGAATTCCATCAAAATTTCGGTCACGTTTTGAAAAATGAGCCGCTCTGCGGAACCTCCAAGCATGGTGATAGATCTATTTCGGTGTGATAGCCTTTTCCGTCAGCGGAACCTGTAATAGAAAGAAGGTTTAAGAACTATTCAAGATGAGAATGTTTTTCATGCGGTCTTCGATTTATGAGAGAGAGCTTGGCTTTCAACTCGAAAAAAAACCCATAAGCAAGCCTTTGCGATTTTTTTTTTGCTGCAACTAAATATTCAAATTAACAGGCAAGATGTCCAGACAGGATGTTCGACAAGCTGAAAGCTAGATTTTTTTATATAACGTGAACAAGCGGAAAACTTCATAGACCCAATTAGGGGCGGCATGCACATAAAAGTGTGAGTTTCTTACCCAATAAAAGACCTCCTGTAAATGTGGAACTGCAACTTAGGTTCCTACGAAGATTGCGTACGAGCAAGGTTTTTTATACAATTTTCAATGGCAGCATTGTCTTATGTAAATTATTTACATTTTTTCTTTCTTGAGTCTATCTTGCACAATTTACAGAAATTTTATATAACTCTGCTTTACTTTACTTTAAAAACAATATTATTATTGCAAATATCACAGTTTGAAAGAAATGAAAAGTCGAAGGAAAATGCTACAAGAAAAACCTTCAAAACCCTGAAAATAAGTTTACCAAGATCGGAGAGAATGGAAGACGAAAAGGCAAGAGTTGGATTTAAAAATGCTTTACAATTAAATAAAAATAAATAGGTAAACGAAGAAGTCCTACTAAAGCAAGTTATTTTAAATATCAAATTAGGGGGGAATAAAAAAAGGCATGCTTTTGTGAATTTTTTATGACGAAACAGTTAGAATTTCCTTACATCTCCATGTACTTTATTAAAATAAGACATTTGAGGAATATTATTTAAAATTTTCATAAAGAAATATCAAAAAACACGGCAATGGCAGCAATTATACGGACGTGTTTCGGGAAAAGGTAGAATTGCGGTAACCCTCATAATTTGGAGCAAGATAATAGTTTTCCCCAGGTTATGCAGGAGGGGTAATTTTCCCCCTTTTTTCACTTTTTTGGAACACTTTGAAGTAAAAAATCGGCTTATTTATTATTGTAAAATAAAAATTATTAGTAAATTTAATAAATACTCTCAAAAATTACCTCGCTAATTATGTACAAAAAAAGTCTTCAAAATTTCAAAATGATCGGTGCACCAGTTTTGAAGTTATGAGAGACACCGACTTTGACAACGTGAGTTGTGAGGAAAACGCTTTAAAGATTTGATCATTGAAACGTTCATCCGACGTGTATAAAAATACTCGTAACTTTGTCAATTTTAATCCAATCGACTTGCAATTTTGACAAAATATTCTTAAAATATTGTGCATTCCATTCATTTGATTCAATTAGCCCCTCCTTTATAATTAAATAAATACAAAAATACTTTAGTAAATAAATTTATAAATAAATAAATAAGTAAATAAATAAACAAGTAAATAAGTAAAAAGATTAATATATCATTTAATAAATTGATTGATAAACAAAAACGTAGGAATATAAAAAAAATAATGTAAAGAAAATATATGAAAATTAGTAGCTTAAACCTTTTTTAATATTTTTGTGATCAAGTGGTTTTCGGATATCCTACAAGATGATTGTATCGCTCAAATAAATTTGTTATTCTTAATGAAACTTTTTCGATGTTGGCCAATATGTGGAGATCTTCAGTGGTGTAATAGATTAAGCGTCATTTTGCGTATTTTGTCTTAAGTTCTTCGCTATCGAATTATATGGCTGTAAGCACATTTGCCCAAAATAGGTGACCGTTTTGTTTACATAAATGGATATGAAATTTTAGTAGCCGAGCTGTCGTCCTCTCGTAAGTGTTTTATCTAAGTGCACTTCACACTTGATTTCAACTTTGTCCGAATTCAATTATTTAATAATGAAGAGTGGAAAATCAAGAACTAATTGTGTATCAGACCCTTATGCTACAACCTTAGTTATATTAGAACAAAACGGATACTTTTTCCTTATGTTATAGCAATTTCTTATGTAACTGGTGAACTTGGTATTCTGTACAAGGACCATTTCTGAACCCAAATTGTTCCGCTGGAAGAATATCATGCATGCTTAAATGATTCACAATTTAATTTTGTTTGAATTTCTCAAGGCATTTATTCAGGGTCTATAAGGATGCATTTTTTCCAGGCTTATATATTGGAATTATTTTTCCTGTTTTCCATTGCTTTGGTAAACAAGCTCATTCAAAACAGGCTTCCTTACTGCATTTAAAAAATTTTGACACATATTCTGGGAAGATTTTTGAAAATGATAGTTTTCAAACCACCGACACCTGGGTTCTTGGAATTTTTAAGACTTCCAACTTAATTCTAATTTTATAATCTTATCATCAACTTGGATTTATAGAGATCTTATAAACACAATTGATTGTTTTACAGCAGTTTCAATAGGACCAGTCCTTGCAATGCTATAACCTACTGGATTATTTTTCGAAAATTCATGTGATAAGGCATTCGCTTTTTCGAGGATTGTTAGAGGTACAGAATTTTCAGTTTTTAAAGGCGGAATCTGAATGTTCTTTTTCTTGACTATTTTCATTAGGTTCCAAAATAGCTTACTACATTTCTCCAAAGCTTGAAACTTCGAGATTCACGTTTTATTTTTGTTTTCTTGGATATAGCTTTTTATAAATTCAAATCATAAAGACCTTCGAGTATATCTATATTGGCAGGAAGTGAATTTGTGTTTTCATTATATCTCTTTTTTGGAATAACGGCTCATTACTTTGACCTTGGTCAACATCGTTGGGATATTTTGTCCGTAAATTTCATAATTTAGTATGCGTATTCCTTTTGAATCTACTCCAATCAGCGTTTCTAAAATCATAAACTATGTTTCCCAAGGTGCATAATTAAGACTACATATTTGTTTAAAATAGATCAATGGCTAATGGATTCATTCTATGATTAGGGGGTAAGCAAATAAGATGAGGAGGATACAAAATATTGAATGGGTGCCTTGTGTTCCAATCATACAAAAGACTAGCTTACGAAAGTCGTTTCTTCAATATTTTTTTTTGTTTTTTCTGAGGAATTGCCCCCCGAAAAGTATTCAGAAATTATTTCAATTTAATTTTCATTTAGAAATGTCTTATTCCGTTGAATATCTTCGTTCTGAAAATCCTAGCGGCATTAACATAAGCTCGAAATACTCAATTTTTGAAAGATTCAATGAAATCTAAATTGCTTACAATCGTACAACCCGTAATTTGTGTAGCACAAGACCATCTAGATAGACTAAGCAATCGCTTGTTTAAAATCAGTTTGTAAGAAAGAATTTACATGAATTGTTTTTTTATTCATTGCTTCAAAAACTATTTTTGAAAGTCGTCCTCTTATTCGGGAAATGCCATTTCTGTTCATGTGAAATTAACATTGCCGATTACAGTCATTCTTACAAAATCTCCACATTATTTTAACAAACAAAAAATAAATGTAATTTAATTTCAAATATATTCAACTTGAATCAAATTGGAACTATTCAAGTTGAATTACATCGCTTGGCACATCGCTTTAAATAGTCAATAAATGACACACTCTGAGGACGAAAATTACAAACCGATTCCCAAGACATTGGCCAAACCTTGACTCTGTTTATGCAAATTTTGCAACAACTTACTCGCTGCACTGCGCTGCTCAAAAATACCACCTCAAAAAAGGGGCAAGGGTGAAATGTTACACCTTTAACCCCTTTAAAGATGGGTGCAACTAATAGAAGTACCACAAATAACGACGCACGGACATTCAACGTCCAATCATTTGCCAAGAATTGAGAAAATGTATCTACATATATAAAAAGGACAACTTCCAAGTCTCACTTCCTTTTGATGCATGGCGAAACCAGAGTATCCTCGCCAGCAGTTGCAAAGCAAATCGTATTGAAAAATCAACTTCTTGGCATTTGGCCAGGTCGAATTCAGTTTCCAACTGAACTCTGTGTGTGTACGTCCCTGCCAACGAACCGATAAACTATAGTATCTATCTGCCGAGAGAAAGTATCCTTTCAAGTGTTGGAATCTAACCGTTTTCTTATTGCTTCTGAAAATACATACAATAGCACTTAACCTCAAAATGAGAATTTTTAATGGCTATGTTCACATCCATTCCATGCCCGTGTTCGTGTTCGTGTTCATGTCCATTCAGCTCCAACCCTCCAAATCCTTGACCAAAAAAGGGTGGCTGGGTTAAGGAACTTTTATGTCGAAACTTAACATCGAATTAGTTCCTTTAAGGAAGGCGGATAAAGCTGATAAGGAAGGACATGGCCCAGTGGATTTCAAATTTCTATATAAAGAAATAGCAGTACTCTGCAGTTGTAAATCTTTACTCCTCCGAGGGGGAACTCTTCTTGGTTTTATGGAAAAGAAAGAAAAAAACTCTTAAAGGAAACTTTTCATTGAAGACCAAGACCAGCTGCGGCAACGGAACTGCCGATTCCAATACAACCGAGTTTGCTGGAAATTGCAACCTAGTTTTCCTTGGGTGTTTCCAAAGGACGATGGACGACGACGATGCGCATAAAAAGTCTTTGACCACATCATAGGGTGTATCTGTAAGCAAAGTATTTGTAGTGCAACTAATTAATTTATCCCTTATTATGCATTCAGCTAGCACTGCGGTCTAACTTATACTTGGACAGATGAGATGGCGCTATGACAACACGAGTCCGAGAATCGTATCTTTGGCTTCTTTTGTTCGGATTAGGCAGAGCCCCTTCGACCGACGGTGCGGTGCAGTGGTGATGAATTTAAATTGTTTGCCTTGTTGTTTATTTTGGCATCGAACTTGGCCAAAAGTTAGTGTGTCTCCTCGTGGACGTATGTATTTTATAGGAAATACAAAATGGTCAGGCAGAAACGTGCTTGCGTACAATGGTGCCGTATTCGATTACTGTTTGACTTACTTTTGAAAGTCGACGAACTCACTCAGATAAAATGTTTGTTTTCCTTAAAATGAATGGAAGCAAAAAACAAAAAATGGACATTGGAGATCTTTAGATATATTCCATTGGTGGCGCACGAGAAATACTTATGAGGTTTACATAATCGAATGATTCTGTCGGACGAGTGTTTTTTTTTTGGAAAAATTGTTGTTTTCTTTTCTTTTTTATTGACTAAGAAACAATTGTATTTAAGAGCAGTAGAAGCTGTGTCGAAAATTAAAGTTGTTCGAAAGTAAAATTTAAACGTGGGCTTTTAAGATACCATCCAGATGAGGTCGACCTTTAATTTCTTATCAGCTTGATCAGTTATATCAGAAAAGCTCTGTTTTAGATATTTTATGCGCAGAAGTTTTCGATCAGGAAAAGAGAAAACACTTCATTGTTTTACTTCCGCAAATATTTTATGAGCAATAAATGAACCACTTTGACCGAGGAAGCTGCGTAGTTTCAATAGAAAACGGGTTAATATATTCGACCGACTCGATTCCTGCTTATGACTACTCAGGCTCTTAATATTACATCAACAATTATTTAAATAAATTTGTTTAAACTCCAAACAAGTAATATCGACCTTTGAAATTGTTGCTAAAAAACGTTTATTGATATTAACTGCAGCAATGTGAGCCAAACCGTGTTGAAAACCGGCCAAGTGCGAGTCGGACATGACTACGAAGGGCTCCGTAAAACTGTAAAATATTGAACAAAAAATATTTTTATAAATTCTTAATTTCTCAAAGCTTACTCCTTGGCAAGATTTTTGAACGGATGATACTCCCTTTATTTTTAAATTTTTATTGTTTTTGTTATTTGTTGCGGATATATGAGAACAGATTCTGCGAAAATATCCCATTGGCACCCTTTGGCCACGAAAATCTCAACACTGATAAAACAAACTTAGACCGCATAATGCCACGAAGCCTTTTCTTCTTGTAAATTAAGACACATTCCTTTCTACGGGAAGCTTGAGATGTAACTCGATCTACAGGCTGGCCCAAAAATACTCATCCGAACTAATTTAAAAGGAACGACATAATTTGATATAATTTTTGTGATGTTTATTTGGACATTTATGCTACTTACTATTACATTTTAAAAATTATATCGCATAAAAGGACGCCGTCAATGTTAATGACAATTTGGGCTATAGTAGGGCATTTTTAATCGCTTTTCACGACCATTCCACCGCGTTTCTTACATGACCGAGATATCAGCAGCATTTATTCGGGTGTTTATTGTTTGTTAGATGTCATAATATTCCATGTGCGCAACTTTCTTCTTTTGCATGGGTTAGATGGACCAATGGAGCTAACCTAGACATGAAGTAGCAGGTCTGATTATACAACAACTAGACAGGACGGTGATGATACGTTTTCGCCATGACTTTCAACAACAAAAACCTCTTTTTGAGTGATTGACAATCCTGCGAAGAGTACACACAACTACAATAAAAAAAGCTTGTGGGACGCTTCGGAACCGACAATAAACTGAAGTTCCAGCCACCACCATTTTTTCCTGGATAAGCTCACAAAATTGTTGGAAGTAGTGTATGAAAACAATTAAGAGTCCAGCGTAGCTGCATCCAATGTCAGTAAGTTCAATATTGCTCCATAGTGCAGCCAACCTTCCGGCAATAATGCGCCAGAAATTGGAATCACCTACCACATCTGTTTTATTAGAATAAATGAGTGACTTAATATCACCTTAACAAAAAGTCTAAAGGTGTGAAAGCCCATGATCTAGGCGTTCAATTGACAGGTCTATTTCTTGATGTGTATGTTCATAATGAGAAGAGTAACAATAATAATTATAATAATAATAATAAAAATAATTCAAATCATACTTGAACAGACATTTCATCAATCTAGAAACATGCATGCGTGCTTTATAGATTACCAAAAAGCATTTGACAGCGTCCCACATAGCTGGTTAATTGAGGTTATGAACATATACAAAATACACCCAAGTATAATTGAGTTTCTGAAGCTAATATTGAAATATTTGCTAAAACAGGATCGATAAAATCAGCAGAAATCAGGTTAAAAAATGGAATCTTCCAGGGATATTGCTTATCAGCTCTTTGGTTCTGTAAAGCCCTCAATCCACTAAGCAATCTATTAAGAATTAGCATATATGGCTATAAAATAAACAGAGATGCCAATCAAACTAGTCAAAATTGTCACCATGTTTAGTAATGATATTGGTATGCGGCTTGGATTGGACAAATGCAAAACAACATGCATCATCAGAGGCAAAATGGCCAAAACTCATGACACAGATGTAGTTAATATAAAAGAGATGGAAGAAGATGAATTTTATAAATACTTAGGCATAATGCAAAATAAACGCATTGATAAAAGAAAAGTAAAAAGCCACCTGATTAGAGAATTCAAAGCACGTATCCACAAAATTACGAAGGCTAACCTCAGTGGCAAATATTTAATAAACGCTTTGAATACGTTTGTTGCAGCGTACGATAAGAACAATGCTCACGTCGTATAAATTTATCACCCCAAGTCTTGCTGTGAAAGAATGGTAATGTCGAGAAGAGAAGGAGGAACGGATAATATTACAGAGACATTAATAGCGATAATGTTGATAAATTTATGTCAAACAGATGGCTATTAAATAGTCAAATATATGCTGAAACCGAGGCTTTCATGATTGCAATCCAGGATCGAGTTATACCAACTGCAAACTACAAGAAGTATGTCATGAAAGATCAGTCCATTAGAGAAGATAAATGTCGGAGATGCAGAAATGTACCTGAAAAGATAGACCATATCATATCAGGGTGCACAATACTAGCACAAACAGAGTATACTCGGAGGCACAACAATGTAGCCAAAATTCTCCATAAGAAGCTTCTCGAGAAATATACGATAAAACACCTTACTTCGCATACAAGCCCTCACCGATAGTAGAAAATGAATGTATGAAAATTTACTACGACCGGACCATACACTCGGAACATACTAGGTTCCACAATCGTCCGGACATGACGATTATTGAAAAGCAAGAGCAGAAGGGAATTTTCACCGACGTTGCGATACCAGCTACAAGGAATATAAGCCGGACATATACTGAAAAACGCAGTAGATATGCTGAGCTGGCTGTAGAAATTAAAAGGAACTGGAATCTGAAGGCAATGAAAATAAGACCAATTATCATCAGCGCGGAGGGCGTAGTACATAAATATTTGCGAGAAGACGTCAAACTCCTGGGACTACGAGAAAACACCATAGATGCTATGCAGAAGTCTGTAATCATCGATACCTGCCACATAACCCGGAACTTTATGAACATCCATTAATCTTAAACATGTATTTGAAATATATTTTGTATTAGGCTAACGCTTCCAAAATATGTTGTAAGTTCCCAATAAGGAGAAATCAAATATAATAATAATAATAATAATAATATTATTATAATTATTATCCTCACAAGACTTTCCTTGTCCCACTAATGTAGGAGCAAATAGTGAGCTTATCGCCTCCTGCAAATCGAAACCTATGCATGGAGGTCATCCTCATGAGCTTCATAAGCAATACATTGATCAACGAGCTTCAAACCTATGGCTTATTGAGGGAAAACTGTTCTCTGAAACCGAGGAATTTGTCATCGCCTTACAAGACAAAGTCACTAAAAATTATCGAAAGATTGTGCTCAAAGAAAGAGTGGAGGACAAGTGCAGACGATGTGGAGATACTAGCGAAACCATTGAGCACATCATCTCAGGGTGCAGGGCACTTGCTTCCTATGATTACACCAATAGACACAATAACGTCGCTCGATTGATTCACCAACAACTGGCGCTCAGTAGTGGGCTCATTCAACAGCATACGCCATATTATAAATACCAACCCCTCCCAGTGCTAGAAAATAACAACTTCAAGCTTTATTCGGATAGGCCAATAACCACAGACCAGCATATCTCAGCAAACAGACAAGACATCTTTCTGTTCGACAAGGCAAAGAGGAAAGTGGAGATCCTTAATGTAGCAGTGGCATTAAACCGAAATGTGCAAGCAACATTTGCAACAAAGGTCTCCAAGTACTAGGCTCTGGGATTAGAACTCAGGGCAATGCATGGGGCAGAAAAAGTTGAAATAACACCATTAGTAATCTCAGCCACGGGTTTAGTGCACAAGAACCTCACCAAAAATTTGGAAAAACACTGCTTGGAAAGATTGCTCCCACAAATTCAAAGAGTTGTTTTACTTGACACCTGCAACACTGTGAGAAAATTCCTCCAACAATAAAAAAAAACAAGACACCAAAGGCTGTAGAACTTGGACTACGGCCCAACAGAGCCTTATCCTTTGGATGTATATTCCCGGGATAGGTGCTTTTCCAGCGTATGAGCTGAGAATGAAAACATAATAATAATAATAATAATAATAATAATAATAATAATAATAATAATAATAATAATAATAATAATAATAATAATAATAATAATAATAATAATAATAATAATAATAATAATAATAATAATAATAATAATAATAATAATAATAATAATAATAATAATAATAATAATAATAATAATAATAATAATAATAATAATAATAATAATAATAATAATAATAATAATAATAATAATAATAATAATAATAATAATAATAATAATAATAATAATAATAATAATAATAATAATAATAATAATAATAATAATAATAATAATAATAATAATAATAATAATAATAATAATAATAATAATAATAAAAATAATAATAATAATAATAATAATAATAATAATAATAATAATAATAATAATAATAATAATAATAATAATAATAATAATAATAATAATAATAATAATAATAATAATAATAGTAACAATAAGAAATAATTATGAAAATGATAATAATAATAATAATAATAATGGAAATATTAAGAATAATAATAATTGAGATGTTTGTCAATGGTGGTTAGACTGAAGCAATTTATCACCATTTTTCATACATTTTTCATACTTGAAAAAGAGTGGCCAAATGAAAGCTTCGACATACAAACTGCAGGGTTCAGGTATTTGTCATTGCAATTGTCTCAAAACCTTTCACAAAGCCCACACAGGCCGTGTTGAAGAGGACAGCGTAGAAGTGATAAATTTAAGTCCTCGTCCAAATAACAGTGTCGAGGACTTCTTCAGATAGTCACAGTATAGGCTCCCATTTAAGATACAAAACGTTTTCAGAGTTTCTTACACTGATGAATATGAGCACCGCTTTTTGGGCGTATAGCTCTAAACGCATTGCGAACTTGAATTTTAGACAAAAAATTTTCAAGACTTCTAAACCTCGTTTTCGTTTGATAGTCCTTACAATGTTATTTTCCAAGGCATACTTGCTCTGTATGACAGCTAGTTTGACGAATAACCCAAGCGGATGCCCTGAACCAAACAATACTATCATGGAAGACAAAGTTGAAGACTTCTGCTTTTAAAACTATTCGAGGCTTTGTTAAAGTTTGTGTTAAAACAAAAATCAATAGCAACGACATTTGCCCATTTAAAGCTCAAAAGATATTCCTCGCGTTGCTTTTCTACAACAAAAAAATGTATGAAACATCCTGCGAGCTCGCTGTTATTATTTATTCATTTCAAACTGCTTAAAATTCCTGCCATAACCGCCAAATGATTAGACATTAAATGACACGACATCAAAGTCATTAAAGTATCTGCATAATATCATAATTCATTTCCATTTCGGATATCATTTGTAGCAGAATAAAAGACAATTTTTTTTTATCAATATTTAATAACCTTATCCCCCTTGGTTTAGAGCAATTAAACTCAATCACATCTCCACGCTGCTGAGAACGTCGATAAAATCATAAAAAAAAAAATATGAAATTAAAAATAAATCGATTGCCGCTGCACCACATTCCACAGCCACCCACTTGGCACTTGGAACTTCATTCCAATTGAAAAATTTATTGCAAAACACAAATAATAAAAACTACAACAAAAACAAAAAAAAGTATGAACAGAAAAATCTGAAATGGCTTTTGTATCCGTACGAGTATCGTAAAAACATTTATAACTCCAAAGGCAGTAATTATTTTTAATGATTGCACTGCAATTGACTCGCAATGATTTCTCGTAGCAAAAAAAAAAGTATCTGTTGGATGCTTGCAGAACAAATCCACATGAGTGTGCGAGTATTCAAGTATCTAATGGGTCCTAGAGTGGTGGAGATGTGTGTGCTGCTCCATCCACGCTGCACGGATTTAAGGAATTTATGCTTCCGAGCTAGAAAACAAAAAAAAAAACAACAACAGTCGAATCATAAATTCAATAAAGTTATTCGAAAGGAATTTCGTTGAGTCGTTTTGTCGGTCCGCGGTGCGGATAGTGGTTAGGCATGCAATTTTCGAATTGTAGATACATTTCACTTGAGTGTCTTTTGTGGCTAGAAAAAAAAAAAAACAAAAAAAAAAACGAAAAGAAAACATGCCAACTACAGGGATGTGAATAAATATTTATATACACTCTGCGACAAAGAGGATGGGCAAGGTGATTATTATTATTATTCTTCTTTCTTTATACTAAGCAATGCGGTAGGATGGAATGTGCTAAGGGAGAATGGGGGGGATTATCCATTTTAGATGCGAATATTATTGGGGTCAAGGCAGAAATGAATCGCATGAATCTATTTCAGATTGAATCCTTGCCAAAGTTAAGTGTCATTTTATTCTGGCGCCATTTGATTTAGTGTGGTTTGTGTCAATTTAATAGTTTCGATTCGCGTGATGCACGAACGTCTCAATTTTGCTCTGCAATAAAGATTACTACGATTTTGAACAGGTGGAAATAAAAAAAAATGAATTGCTTTCGAAATTGCTGCACAATTAAAATTATCAGCAACATAATTAAAATAAAATATTCACTTCAACCGCCTTTAGGAGAACCTTTTCCTTCTTTTGAAATTGCGAGCTCTTTGTAACTTGAAGACTAAAGACACTCAATTCAAGACTTATTTTTTAACTCTTTGGCAACTATAACCTTTATTACATGCCAAGAGGAGACAAAGATGATGCCACTGGACTTAGAGCTACAGAGTGCTTTTGTGATTTTGAAAAGCTGTCATTTGCTGATTTGGATGACATTTTATCAGTTGAAATTTGACTGTACAAAAGAAAGGTTGAAAGAAATTAATTGGGGAGAAATCAACGTTATCAACTCGCCAGTGATTTGCCAGCACTTACGTAGGCTGCTAGATATATTTGTGGCCTAGTAATGAAAATGCCAATATTTATCATCAAAAGTGGTTTTATTGTTTTTCAAAGTATTCTCCAGCATGATTTATACACTTTTGCATGCGCTCAAACTTCAACAGCATGTTCTGGCGATGAAAATCGTTGACCGCGCATTTTTTTGTCGAGTCAGGGCTGAACGGCGGTTGACTCATCAATTTGACATTTGGGCCGGTCAAAAAGGCGCTGGTTTGAGCCGATGTGTGAGAGCTCGCATTGTCATGGTGAACAATGATTCGTCTTCTCTTGTTCGTTTTTCGAATTTCTCCGAAGACTTCAGGCAAACAAATTGTGGTGTACCACTCAGAATTGACCGTTCTGCGTTGCTCAATCGGAACAGTCGCCACATGAACAGTTTTGCCGAAGAAACAGGCGACCATTTGCTTCGAAGTGCTTCTTCCACGAAAAACTTTTGTTGGATTTGGCTCGTCTTCGAAGACCCTCACGGTCGATTGTTATTTTGTTTCGGGCTCATACGCATAGATCCATGATTCGTCACCTGTGACAATCTTATAAACGTCTTTTGAAGTACCGCGATCGTATTTTTTAACATTTCTTTGCACCAATCGACACGAGCCTTTTTTTGAGCGATTGTCAAATTGTGAGATTTCCAACGAGAACAAACCTTTTTTACGGCCAGATTTTCGTGCAATATCGAATGTATGCTGGTGGGAGGAATGCCCAGGGATGCCTCTATATCACGGTATGTCACATGTCGATCTTGCATTATCAGTTCACGCACGGCATCAATGTTCTCTGGCACAACGGTCGGGTTTGGACGACCTTCACGGAATTCGTCTTTGAGCGAGCGTCGGCCATGAATGAATTCATTAAACTAGTTTTTCACAACTTTCCAATGGAAATGTCAGATTGCACCTGGCAATACTTATTGTTGCCTAGGCCAGAAATATATCTAGCCGCCTACGCATGGACAAGTTGAGGATCATTCTGATATTTTGGAAATCTTAAATTCGGTCATCTATTACAGGAACTAGTTCAAGTTTTAATAAAAAAAGAACAGGTCCCGGAGTGTTGTTTCCAGAGAAAAATGGTGACAGAGAAAGCACAGAAGATAATGAATAATTCCCTTCTTTCCAAACCACGTAGTTTCCACAAAAGTTTTTTTTTAAAACGCCCAAAAACGCCACTGATGATCTGATTTTTCAGCGAAGTAAGTTCTTTGCAGTGTTTCAGATTTGAACTGG
This sequence comes from Orthonevra nobilis, assembly GCA_963555765.1. Taxonomy (NCBI): domain Eukaryota; kingdom Metazoa; phylum Arthropoda; class Insecta; order Diptera; family Syrphidae; genus Orthonevra; species Orthonevra nobilis. The sequence goes on along the minus strand of OY743226.1, from coordinate 34,343,926 downwards.
CCAAATTTGTGATGCTTTTAAGTCTTTACAAGCGATGAAGTATGTCTTGCCCATGACTTATCAGAATCCATCATACTCTCTTTATTTTGAGAGTCTTCGACGTAAAATTCTCGCACTCTTATTCGATATTCAAACGCGATCAAATCGAGCGATATTATCGGTTAGTAAAAATCACTAAAAGGAGACACTAAGGTAACTCGGAAATGCACCCTTAACAATATCCTGTGAACAGTATATGCGGATACAAACATCTAATGGAATCGCAACAGATCTGCATTAAATTTAGAGCAGTTAACACAACAGTGACAGTTACCATCAGACTAAAATTAACCTCGTTATTAGATGCAGCAGAAGATCGAACTGGTCCAAATCAAAGTACACATAGATTCCGAAAGAAATATCATCGTTGATTTTTAAAAACCTTCTTACCAAATATACCTTTTAAGTTTGCCGGTCAAAAATAATATCACGTCACAATTTTCTTTGTCACTGAGTGTACATTTACGATCAGGTATCTCTACCATTTGTGGACTGCGGATTCCCTCTTAATGCGAATCTCTTTTTGTGTCCAATAATGCTCCTTCAATTCATTTGATTTGAATTCAAATTGACGCCCAAGCGTGGATGGGTTGTTTTCCACGCTAGTCCACAATCGAACATTAAACGCTTAAACACGACGCGAATTCCTGGCAGCGCGTCTTCGGTCGGTCGCAATGCAAAACCTGGCCGAAGGCAACGTGTGCCTTAGATTCGATGTCTTTGCCATCTTTTGCATTTGGAGTCGAATACAGAAAAGATGTCTTCAGCTGGATTAGAGCGCGGTCGTTTGTGCCTCAATTTCCGATAAATGTTATTTATTAATTAAATTGTTATGGACGCGGTTTTTACATAAAAATTTTATTGATAGAATTCATTGGGTTGCATCATCTGGTGGAAAGCTAAGGAGACCCTTTTAAATTGAGGGTGGAAATGTGTACATAAAGCAGCAGGAGTTTGGCGACTATGTAAACAGGAAGAACTTGAGTTATTTATGAAGGCCAGAACTCTTTGCATGTGGGATTCAACTGGATAGGATTTCGTTTGCTTGTTGTTGTGGGGAAAATAGAGTCGAGTTCATTCATATTGGGACGATATACAAATTTATGTGGAGTCAATATTTCTTCGTGTATGCTGGAAGAGTGGCAAAACAAAGTGGATCAGGAAGAAGGAAATTATTTTGGCAGATTGTATATGGCTGGAAGTTTGCCGACTATAGAAGCAAGTTTTCAATGAAACTGATTTACTGCTTGATGTACTCGAAAAGAAGATTAGTCGTGTGGGCATAGACGAGTCCTTTTCAGCAACTTCTGAATGGAAGGACTTGGCGTTTAAAGTAATTGTTAGAATGGCAAGCGAGGGTATCTCTTCAGAGTAGCACCGTACCAAAACTCTTATAATGGCTCTAAGCAAGATAGAGAAATTAAGAAGAAGTCTTTAATAAATCTCGAATCTCATTTAGCCAAGTTCGTACAAATAAACGCTCTGCAGGCAATTAAGAAGCTTTGTGGAATTGTGGATTTGGGACCAAAAAGAATGTTTGCAGACAATTCTTTGAGAACAGCACCAAGTCTTTGCGAATCAGTCTCATCGAGGTTGCTTATAGTTTGATCGGAATATCATCAGTACAGATTTTAGCTTACGAAAAACTTTCACTGACAATTTCATGTATTGAAAAAATGATAACCTGGCTTAAAGCTAATCTGTCGTGTTATGCAAGGCAGGAACTCAAAACTACTTCCAATTTTTAGTGGAGAATATTTTCGGTCACGATAAGAACGAATGAAGGATGTGCTAATTTAAAGGCCATACTAAAAATATTTTTAGTCTTGCTTATTGTCATCAATCTGATGCTTCAATACCCGGAAAAAACAAAGTAATAGACTCCAGATATTTTCTTATGCAGCTCCATTCATGGTAGAAAAATAGTTCGGCCCCGAACATTGTATATTTTAAAAGCTTATCCAAAGGGTCCGCCAAATAACTTTTTTTTTGAAAATGCTATAAAAATTGGACCGATCGTGTAGGCTACTGCACATTATCGACTGTGTGCAGCTGTATTTCACCAATGGCTTCACGAATATTGTCTCTGGCTTGTCGGCGTAACACTTATCTTTGAGGGCACCCCACAAATAATAGTCCAACGGTATCAAATCGCAGCTCCGAGGTGGCCAAACGACATCAGCTCTGCGGCTGATAATGCGATCTTCAAAAATAGGGCGCAAAACATCGAGTGTAGCTTCCGCTGTGTGGCACTTAGCGCCGTCCTGTTGAAACCAAATATTGCCAATATCCTCCTCTTCAATTTTTGTGAACAAAAATTCGTTCAACGTGGCCCGATAATGAACGCCATTGACTGTAACGGCCACTCCTTGCTCATTTTCGAAGAAAAATGGCCCAATTATGCCTGGACTGCAAGGTAGACCATTTTCTTGAAAATTCAATACAAAAGGCTAGCTCCGCAATTGGAGTATGCTGAATTCATTCCTAGTCTATTAGAATTTTGTTGACTGTCTGTGTCCCTCTTTTTTTGTGTTACAAAAGTATTCGCTCATAGATTCAGCATTTATTCTCATTTGATCAATATTATCGAGCGACAGCTTTTGTAACTTGGCTGTAACTTGACTAATTAGGGTGCCTTATTTAAGTTTATTTAAGTTTATTTAACAAAAGAATTCTTACAATGTAAGATTATACAATCTTATAAATTATGTAAGTCGTTAACAACTTTTAGCAAGGTACTACTTGTATTAATTTAAAATATGGTAATAATTAATTTAAAATATGGTTATAATAATTAAATTGCAATAATGGAAGAGGCAAGCAAGAATTAAAAATACAGAGGAAAAGCAAAAATAAATAAATAAAAATAAATGAATAAATAAATAGAAAAGCAAAAACAAATAATAGGTTGTTTTAATTTTAAATGAAAATAAAATTACTCAATTCATTCTAAATGGAATTCATTGAACAAGGGATAATCAGCTCGATTCAGAGGCCAAGTGCTCAAAAAGAGATATTTTAAAACTATTCGTGTTTCCTATTCTCCTTAGGTGGCGGGGCAGAGAGTTCCACTGTCGAGTTGTCTGAACAAAAAATTGACGTTCTGAAGCAAGGCATGAATATCGTGGTTGCACTAGCATAAGTGATCTGCGTGATTGCAACAGTTGCAACTTTTGGTACAGATAATCTGGCTGCCGTGTCTGTATGACAGTATGCATGAGGCATATTGACCTATATTTAAGTAGATTATCAAACGAACATCCGGAAATTTGTTTAGAGAAGGATGAAACATGGTCTTGTCTCTTTAAGTTGTAAACAAAGCACGCAAGGTTGTTATAAACTACATTCAGTTTTCTCCTACTCTTAAATTCGGGATTGCAAAATATTTCACATCCGTATAACAGAACTGGTAACAGAAGAGATTTTACCAGTAGCAACTTAGTTTTAATTGGGATGAAATGCTTTGTGGCCCATAGAGTACGTAGTCCACCATAGACCTTACTGACAACATTTTTGATATGGGTATCCCAAGTAAGCGTACAATTAAAGGTCATACCAAGGTTTTTGGCGGAGGCAACCCACTCTATGGGACTATGGTTTAAACGGACTCTCTGAAATTCAGAGACGTCTTGTACTTTTCGGTGAATAGCAAGCACATTAGATTTATCAGCGTTTAAACGCAAATCATGTCTAAGTGACCATTGGTAGATATTGTTGAGATCTTCATTTATAAGGCTGATGGCTTCGTTAGCTTGATTGAGGGAGCTGCTCATGAGAAGTTGTACGTCATCCGCATACATGTGGATTTTGCAGTGTCGTACAATTTTGGGCAGCTCGTTGACGTAGAGCGAGAATAAGCAAGGCCCAAGAATAGATCCTTGTGGGACTCCACTATTTACGTTTATCAGTAAATCTTATAATCGTATTACAACTACATATATGCATATACATATATTATATTATATACCTGTCTTCAAAATTATTTATCGTACTTTAATAAGGAAGACTCGGTCTATCTAAACCTACCAAGGCCTTTATAAAATCACAAAAGCCAACCTTGCCCTGTGTTGGAAATTTACGTTGCAAAATGTCGACGAGACATATTTTGACGAACTTTCACCCACAAAAATGGTTCTGATTGAACCCACATTGTGGGTTTATACTACCCTGCTTAGAAGGAGATAATTTTCGGAACCGCTTGCGATGTCTCGGTCTACATCTCTCTACACTTGAACGGGTGACGAAGAATATTAGCGTCGTTTAACATCTTTGTAGTCGAAGAAGTGAAATAACTCTGGAGGGACAAAACGGTTGAGGCACGTAGTCTTGTTGTACAAGTTATGCACAAATCATTGAGGTAGGAAACCCCGTGCCGAATGAGCTTTACCAGAAAATTATCTATCCTGATCAGGTTGGTTCAATTTTTTAAAACGTTATTGTGAAATACCTTTTCTTAATGGGAGCTAGTGTTTTAAACATCGATAGCTACAGTTTCCGATAGTATCGATGTTTTTTTTTTTAAATTATCTCTACTGTCATTTGAAAGGAAGATATTTTTGTACATTTTATTTATTTTTAAAATATTTCGAATTTTGCTTCAGTTTTTTCCTGTTGTCACTCTGGATGATGCTTGCTTTTGAAAATATCCGATGGCTTTGAACAGAAGTCGCAGGTACGCACGAAAAGAGTTGAGTAAACTTCTTCATTTTCTCAAATTAAGAATTCATCCAATATTCTAAAACACATTTGTCGCTGTCAATATGTATATTTTGTTTATATTAGAGATTGTCAACGATTGCAGCCGATAAAGGAATTCAGTGCATTTATGGCGGCACCATTAGAGTGAAAAAATAGTTCCTTTGATATTTTTATTTTAAGCTCCCCATTCAGAGGCCGATTTTCTTCACTAACATTTCTTTTCAATCATTGATTTCATTTTCAGAATTTTATTTCCTTCAAAAAGGCTGCAGATTTCTTTTGCAAACAAATTGCCCTCTTGTTCTCTTCCTCCCCGGTTTAAAATCCATGTTTTTATGCAAAGCATCGATAATTTCAACATTATTCGTTGGATTCAAATATATATGAAAAAAAAAGTTATTAAAATAAAGAGTTATGATAAAAACCTGCAATTACAAACTTAAAGGACTATACACTAAACGAAGTTTGTTAACCACCCATACTAACTATAAAAAAAACATCGAAGATTTGGATAGCTCGATACAATCGATATCATCGATGTTTAACGAACACTGATGGAAGCCTTAAATTTTGTACTATCAAACTCAAGTGCTATGACATCTAAATATTTCAAATCAAACTTGTTCTCGCGTTAAGCCACACGTTACAATCATAGGCTTAACCAGGTCTTTCTCTCAAGCGTCTTTCACTACACATTCAAACCGTGGATGTGACGAACGTCTTTCATTCACATCTTAACCCATCGCAATGCTGACTCAGTTTTCAAAGTGGATTTATGGTTAACTATGTCTTCGAGCAAACGATTCGAATACAGTGCAATCTAGAAGTGGAATTTAAGACCAATATTCCCAGGAGCTGGATCAGCATTTTGCCCAGTATCTTTCATAGTTAATCGGTGTAAACTAGTGGCCAATTCACAGATGCGTTATGCGGAATGAAGCCCTCTTCGAATGGTATGTGGCGTCATCCTATTGCAACCACACCTCTTCCATATTGATGCCGCTCAATGAAGGAGCGAAAGTTGGCCATAATGTTCAGCCCTGCGTCATTTTAAAAGATTCCACTTCAAACGCGAACATTTTGTTAATCAAAGTAGCCTTTTCTACAACGATTATTCTCATCACTCGATAAAATGTTGTGCTGCAAATAAGGACCGAGTGTTATCTAGTTTGGCGTCAGTCCTCGCACAAGCTGACATTTTGCCACAAAATCTGGCATCAAGTGGATGAATGCAGCTCCTCTGTGCATGAAGGCGAATAGTCTTATTCGGTTGACCCTTCAAAACCACTCTGCATTGACGCAACGTCTCTAGTCCTGATCCGTGGAATGCTTGATCGAATAACTCAGAATGGACATGTAACCCGGTGAATTTCGGGACCCGTTTAGTCTTCCCTTCAGTTTATTCTTTTGCTTTCCACTTTTTGGGGTGAAATCGTTGGTACTTATCGATCATCTACAAATGCAGAGGTCTTTTTCGTTTTTTTTTTAATTCTCATGCGTGCAAGGGGTTATGAATGCCCTTATAATTTTTACACATAACGCGGGTCGAAGAAAAGACAAGTACTGATGCACTTTGATTTTGAATTGCTGCAAATTGTAATGAGAAGGAAAAACCAAGCGTGGGCGTTCCATTTTAGTGTGTGTGCGGCTAAAAAAAAATCTCTATTTTATAATTGACTGCACGACCGAAGTTTGGCTTAAGGGTGAACTGATGAACATTCCTGGCATGGCGGGTGTTACGATGGAAGTGATAAGGGGGAGTAAATGCAATGAAGAGAGTCAATGGACTTTGTAATATTTTTATCCCCTATGAGCTCGATTTTGAATTCTGTCAAGCAGGCTCAACATCACCTGCCCATAAATGGGAGTTGTACTCTTGTTTAGGGCGAATGTAAGCTTTGTACAGCCAGATCCTTGACATTCCGCAAAATTTTTGGCGCTATCGTTTATGTGATCTTTCCAAACAAGATTATTGTTAAAACATACATTTGAGTTTCCTCAGATGGATTGCTTTTCAAATTCCGAAAACTAGCGTTTGGGCCACAAATGACAACTCACTTTGCCTCTACTCGATTGTCTTGCAAGGAGGCTTGCTGTACTAAACTCCATTTCACCATTTCATGGAACCCATGTAGACTCTCAGTCTACTGTCGAGATCATTACCCTCAACAAGAATTTCAATTCCATGTTCTTTATTTTTTCGTTTAATTTTTCCTCCTATTTTTAAAGGTTGTGTTGCTGCTCACGTTGTGGTGCCTTAGTCCATGTCAGCCATTAGAGATTGCTAACTAAACAGATTTCGTTTACTTTTCATTTTAGTACAACGAATACACATGCACAGACTTAAACAGTAGAGAAGGTGAGTGTATGAAAGCAAGCAACCCAGAACCCAGTTGCCCTCACATCAAAGTCAAGTCTTCCTTTACTCTTAAAGCTGGTCTTCCAACTTGTTCGCTTGCAAAGCAATCATCATGGTCTTCCGCCAAGTTGTGTAGTGTCTTATTCTCTTTTGTCTTATTTCTCTGCTTGTTCTGTCCAACATGGGCACGTAACGTAGTATCTATCTGACCACAAAAAGATACTATTACTACAGTCAACTAACACAACGACAAATGGAGACGGCCTTTAACGACCTTGCGATTTTTCGTTTGGCTGTTGGTGCAGACCGAGAGACTTGAAGCTAGGCGAGCAAGCTAGCGAGCGAGTGAGAGAGAGAGACAGAGAGAAAGTGGTTGTTGCCAAACTTGTGTTGCGGTGTTGTGTTACTTGTTTTGTTTTTTTTTTTTTAATTCTGAACAAGTTGTTGTTGTAGGAAGATAGAGTTTGCTAGCTTGGAGGTTTGGTAGCCCCGCTGGGGTTAATTTTAAGTGAGTTGGTCGAAACCATTGGATGTTGTATCTTTATTACCATTGGACTTTATGTGGGCGCAAAGGAAGATATATCTTACTCTTTTGGAGTCAGTGGAGGATAGGATTATTTTATTACAGCTTGTTCTATTTATTTTTTATGGGAACGAAGTACTGAGTTTGAATTCTCTTTGCAATGTTGTCGAGTGGGGTTTTTACTCATGATGCAGAAGTTTTCATTGACTGCTAACTTAATAGTCCTTCGAATATGAGTTGGTTTTTGTTTTTTTATAATTAATTTTATTGACATCTTCAGATTCAAAACAGTAAGCTTCGATAAATTAAATAAATCTGAAAATTTCTTCAGTTTCAAGTTCTATAATCCTTCGGTAAGACCTTTTCGCAAATAAAACTTTCACAAGATATATCTCGTGCACTGTGCTCTTTTGTGGGCTTAAGCAGCTTATAAACCTGAAGCCATATTATGCCATCTCCGTAGACTTATTGGATTTAAAACGTTTACCGGCCTTAAATAATAATCCTTAAATTTTTTTTAGGTTATAGAGCTGAGTGAATGTAAACTTTACCTTTTGTGAATCAAATGTCAAAATTAGGAAGAACATAATTTGGCTTATTATCCTATCCATTTGGAGGCGAAGGACGCTGGCGGTTTGAAGAGGACTAGGCCAGTTGGACAAAAGAAAACATATCCAGTTTAAAAGACGGATTGAATTTGGGTTCATCGCGATTTACTCGATCCGATTATTTGTTAAGAATTGGATTGAGTTTTTGGATTTTAACGCGGAATGAAAGATTAAGTTTGAAAGAGAATTGGGAGAGAGGAGGAGGGAGAGGAAAGAAGATTTCTTGTCATTTCTAGTTTACATTTGTAGCGTGCAGAGCAAACATAGCGGAAAACGGCGAATAGAAATTTTTGAACGCTTAAAGAAACAAAAATCATGCCAAAAAATCATAGACAAAAAAAAATGTTTGCAGCTCTTCGAGAGAGAAGACCTATCAAGCTGAATCCTCTTTCGATTTTTCCATCCGGTACAACATAAATCCTTATTCGGTCTTGTAAACGGTTGTCAAGGGTGCAAGTTTTCATCTTTGGACAGACTCTCAAATAGTTCTCAGTTGGATCGATTCTAGTTCAGAGTCATTTCAAACTTTTGTGGCTCGTCGAATCGCATCAATTCAGTAACTTTCTACTATCGCACAATGGCGTCACGTAAGGTCCGTCGACAACCCAGCTGACGTCTTATCCAGAGGAATTACCCCCGATAAATTGGCAACCCATAGCTTGTGGTTGTAGGGACCAAAATTTCTACATGGCATGGAATCCATATGGCCATCGCCGTTTAAGAGCAGCACGCCCACCAGCATCGAAAGGAAGAAGATCTCGCTTTCCATCACCATAAACAAGTCGCCCACCTTCATTGAACATATAAATCATTCGAATTCATTTCGTAAGCTACAACGGGTAACAGCCTACTGTCTTCGGTTCATTAAGCTGATAACATCAAGAAAGCGGTACCATTCAAAGAACAACAGGCCTAAAACCCAAGAAATGTGGCCACTAGCAACACAAGAGCTAGAAGAAGCGCTCCAGTTAATTTTACGATACGTCCAAGCATGTGAGTTCAAGGGAGATATTACCTAGTTAAAAGCACAACAAGACTTAGATAAGAGAAGCGCATTGCTTGGACATTGCATTGCAGCTTTCATAGGGCAAGACAACTTACTACGTGTGGGAGGTAGATTGCAATCCTCTACAATATCATATGACGGCAGGCATCCAATTCCATTACCTTACTTCCACCCGTTTGTCAAGTTATTGATGACAGATCTACACATTGACCACTTGCATGTTGGGCCCCAGGGTCTTCTAGCGATTACAAGACAAAAATTTTGGCCGATTAAAGGAAAAAATACTACGCGATCAAGGGTAATCACAGATCATGGGTAATCTTCCATCGCACAGGGTTCAGCTAGCACGTCCCTTTATTAATTGTGGAGTAGATTTTTGCGGCCCAATCTGGATACACTATCGTTCGAGAGGTGGCCGCCCACAGAAATGTTACCTAGCCATATTTTGCTGCTTTAGTACGAAGGAGGTACATATCGAAGTCGTCAGTGATTTAACAACTCATACTTTCATTGGAGCACTTAGGAGGTTCATCGGACGAAGAGGATACTGCAAAAATCTGTATTGCGACAACGCTACTAACTTTGTTGGTGCATAGAATCAATTGTCAGAGCTGAAGACCTCTATTTAGGCATCCGACTCTCAGACCAAAATATCGACTGCCTGTAATTCAAAAGGAATAGATTTCCACTTCATTCCCCCACGGGCCCCACATTTTGGAGGTTTATGGGAAGCAGCTCTCAAGTCGGCAAAGCACTTGTTGCAACACAAAATTGCTTCAGCTTCATTGACTTACGAAGAACTGTGCACTATCAGTGTGGACGCAGAAGCGATTCTAAATTCAAGGCCAATTACTCCGCTTTCTAGTGATCCTAATGACTTGACTGCATTAACACCGGGTCATTTCTTAATAGGAGAGCCGTTAATAGCTGCAGTCGATCCAAACGCAGAGCCACTACGTGGGAGTTTAAGTAACAGATGGAAGCTGGTTTCTCACATTAAGGATGAGTTCTGGAAACGCTGGTCGTTGGAATATCTCAATGAGCTTCAACATCGTAGCAAGTGGAAAACTTCGTCCAGAAATGTTCAAATCGGCACATTGGTTATCATCAAAGAAGACAACACTTCTGTGTTAAAATGGCCACTCGGGCGCATTACTAAGGTGTATTACGGCGACGATGGAAACATCAGGGTGGTCGACGTGCGGACACAATCTGTAACCTTTAAACGACCAATACACAAGCTAGCCCCACTCATGACACAAGAGGATCCAGCAAAAGCCACACCAACGCCGCACCACAGGATCGACCAAATGTCAAGCCACATGGGAAGAAACGCGAACACACTGAAGACGAGGAAGATGAAATTGATATGCCATCCAAAGTTGTTGAGACCCAAGGCAACGACACATTTCCTCGACACCCTTTAAGTATTCTACTTATTTTACCCCATATAAATATTTCGATTCATATTCACCCAAAGCACAACTTATTATTTTTATGCGAATTAAGACAACAGAAATGGAGTCACTCAAATCCCTGGAGGAACACAACCAAAAGCATTCCCATCTTACAAATCAACGTGAAACGCAAACAAACAAGCCAACTAACCCGGGCCCTTATATGAAGGCAATCTAAAAACACTTAACCTCTAAGCGGATACGAAAAATTAGTAGATTCTAAAATATAAAAAAAAACTGTCTTGTCAGCCGTAAAAACAGTTTTCTTATTTACTATTTGGTAGCTTAGATTGTCACTAACAAAGAAGTCATTTGTCAATATTTTTTTTTAAAAGCCTTGCTTGGATCTTGATTTTTTTTTTCTCTCTCTATCCTTAAAGAAGCAGACAGAAGCCTTACCGAAGCTGGAATTCGTGACAATTGAATTTGGATCCAAATGAAGTTGATATTCAATAACAGTTATTTCCTTTTCACTCTTGTAATTAAGTTTCTTTTACCCTGAATACGTTTAACATAAAAATAAATCCCCAGTAAATTTTTCCATGTAACTGGAAAACATATTTTGAGCTTGAATCAAAAAAGAATTCAGTTAATCAATTCAATCCTGCATTTCTGACACACGTGCTGTTTACAACGAATCAACTCACAAACGCTTAACTTCGAACCAGGATCCAAGCCTAATCAAACCTGTTTGCATGAACTTCAAAGCCATCACCATCATCGCGCGCCGCCAAATCTTATCTAAAATATTCCAAACAAACACACGAAAACTGAAAAAAAAAGAATTCGTAGTAAAATACAGGCCCAATGCTACTTCCGCCTTCTAACTGTTTATAGGCAAATTCTGATTCACCCAAAAACCACAGACTAAGTAGCTAGGTACACATGATCTCCAGAGCCAAAGATACAAACATGTAAATCAAAACCAAGTTGACAAGTTGCGTGTATCGTGTCATCGTGTTTTTTATCAAGTGACAAGATAATTTTTTGATCATTCCTATTTTTATTTCTCCTCAAAATTATCGCTCCAAGCGTCCCTCAAATATTAAGCACTCCATACCGTACCAATCTCTTTCTCTTTTGCTCACGCTCTCTACACTCGTATGTCTCATGGAAAGACAAATTTTTGACAGCCTGTCAATCGAGACGTCAATTAAATTCGTTTTGTTTTTTTATAGTTCTAGGTGAGTCAAGGTCGACTGACCCGTATACTGACTTATTTGAATCCGTCGCGTCGCGTTCCAAAGCACCAAACAAATGGCGCGCTGATAGCCGATCGTCGACCTCGATTCAGTATGCTTGCCCTCCGCCGCGCCATCACAAAGCGTTGCATTTCCTCCCTCGATGCCAACTCTGTAACCAATTTAATTTCAAATTGTTTATGTTTTTTTTTCTGATTAAGTGGAAAAATTAATTTATTAGGTAGGCGTGACCGCAAAACTTATGACTGGCGCTGGCGCCATCTAAAAACCGCGAAATTGCTTACGGAATCAAAGTTTAAGATTGAATTGTAAAAAAAATAATAAAGTATTAAATCCTTGGAGAAAAAAAAATATTATCGCCGAAATCATAATTACAAATGTTGGACTATGGCGAGCGAGCAACCGACGTGTTTTATAAGCTTTATGTTTAAAGCCGCGTCACAAAAAGCAAGGTCAATAGGGTGCTCCAAAAGATGTTAATGTTTATGCAAAAGATGTTTAGAATTTCGATAAATCTTAATACTTTTCGGTAATCTAGATCTTGTTCGGAGCTTAACACTTCCTTTTTGGGGGACTTTTAATTTTCGCTAGATTCAAATGTCAAGAACGAGGTTGGACGACATTTCCATAGTCATAGATGTCAAAACAAGATAAAGGTTTATTTTTTTTATTTTTTTATTATTTTGATTGCTAATCAAAATTATATATTATATTGGTGAAAAGTTGCGAATTAGATTGGGGACTTTATGGAATAACATGGCACGTGCCTCGGTTAGATAGTCTTTATAACGTGCCCATAGAATGAATAAGAGATATGCGGCAGAGATCAAGCCACTCAGAAAGCCGTTTGTTTTTTCCAGACATAACCAGTTGGAAAGTTATAAAACTTGAACTCATAAATTTACGCAACACATCGTCTGTCATTTCCATGCAATCGCCGCAGACAGTCGAGGTAAATTTGAATCGTAAAAACTTAATTAGCTAGCTTTGAAGAGTGGAGGAGGTTATGCTTTTGATGGCATTTGTTATTGATACAGTTCCGTTTCAAAGGTGCTATACGGGATAGTTTGAAGGCCTTACGATCAAAATTGGATCGTTAGTTTTACTACTTGTCCATAGCCAATGAAGTAGAACTGTCTTGCGTTGTTGCGCAAATTGTCATTGATTTTTCAG